>PVKM010005305.1:0-48383 GCA_004027735.1 Carollia perspicillata
CTTTCCTTCCCTTCTCTCTAAAAATAAATAAATAAAATATTAAATAGATATCTATTCCTATGATCAAGAAAAACTAATGAAAAAAGCAAATAAAAATGTTTATATTGGAATCTATAAAATAATAATCTTTATATTAGAATCTATAAACTAGACTTGCTTTTCTTAAAAATACAGTCCAATGAAATGGTACTAAAATATGCAAGAATAGGCCCTAACCAGTGAGCCTCAGTTGGTGAGACTGTTGTCCTGTAACCGAAAGATCGAGGGTTTGATTCAGTCAGGGCGTATGATTCTGGGTCCACGTGCATACAATCCCTGGTCCAAGTAAGTATAGGAAGCAACCAATTGATGCTTCTCTCTCACATTGACGTTTCTCTCTCTTTCTTTCTCTATTCTTTCCTCTCTCTCTTCATCTCCCTATAAATGCAATAAAAAATGTCCTCGGATGAGGCTAAAAAATATTTTTAAATATGCAGGAATAGAAAAAAATTTGGGATATAGAAGACACAATATCTGTTTCTGAGTGCATAGTACATATTAGTGTATTTGAGGACCTAAGAAGTCAGAGAGCAAAGACACCATCTCAACATTAACCCAGAATTTTCCATATGTAACTATGGAATACTTTTTATTTGTAATATTTATTAATATACTATAGCATTTAGAAATACATTTTGGGAAATGCTGCCATAAGCCACAGAATTCCAACCATCAACTGAGATCCACCAAGAAATTGAAAAGCGTTGCCTGATAGATATACACCTCTATCCCAGTCTGTCTCTTCCTGGTTTGCACAGACCTGCAGCAGACAAAGAAATGCTAATGGTGGTTCCATGCCTCTAATATGGCATTACTGGCAGCACCTCGAGCCCTGGGATCTGAAGCCAAAAGGGACACTAAGGCTCTTCAAGAAAAGTGGGCAAAATGGACATCACTGGAACTGTTGAAAAAAGAAACAAATGGCATGGAATCTATGAACAATTTGATTATAAAGAAGCTGATGTTTGGCTAAATTTCTATCAAAAGAAGTTAAAAATCAGTCTGCAAGATTGAAAAGAATAAAACATAGAGTTTGGGGCTCAGTAATTAAGTTCAAAACCATAGTAATATGACAGGCTATTATTATTATTATTTATTAATAAAATTAGTAAGCCACATGTTAACGAGTATTATCAAAGATTATCAAAAAAGACAGAATAATCATTTTGAAAGGATTTGCTATTCAAATTTAAAATAAGGAACAGATCAGGATATGAATGGTCTGAGAACAATAGCTTTGAGTGACATTTAGTAAATTAAGCTTTAATTATTATAATTAATAGAATACACTTAACTCAGAAAAGTCCATTAGAACAAGATTAACATATTGGGATAAAACAACACATAAAATGCAGAAGAAAAATTTGTTCTGTGTTCAAGAACTTTCTAGTTTTAAAGTGCTATTACCAGTAATGTCAGCTCTTGGTTCTTGAGTTCAGCAAAGTAAGAATTTAGAGCCAAGAACTCTAGGCAAGAGGAAATTTATTTAGCACGCAAAGCAAAAGTGCACTCAGAGAGAAAATTTGAGAGGGCTTCTCAGAGAGCTGCATTGGCCTTTTAGAAAGAAAGTCACAGGGATAGAAGAAGTGAGCTGGCCATCCAGGCCAGCTAGCCTGCATGGAATCAGGAAACAAGTTACAGAGGCAAAATAGGGACCTTGGAGACTGGTTTAATGGGTTACCCCAAACAAGCTGATGTTGCCCACTGCTCCCCTGATTGCAAGTCTCACAGGGACCCTTATAGCTTAGGAGAAAGAAAAACACAGATTCATTCCGGAAGAAAGAAGGCACGGGCATGCTCTGGAGTGAGAGTTTGTCCTGGATTTTTTTGTCCTCAAGGGTTTTTATGTTTTCTATGGGCAGGAATTTTAGGAGAAGTCTCAGAGAAGGATCTCAAAATTCAGCAGCTTTCCAGGTATGTCTTTTAATATGCTTGTTCATCAAAATGATCATATAGGGTCAGTGTCATGGTCTTTACTGATTGGTCAGATCTAGGTTAGGGGGTCATTGGTCATTTCATTTGGTCCTGATTCCATCCATAATATCACTGCATCTGGTTTTGCTGCTTTCCTGGGCCTGAAGCTAATACAAACTGAGGCCTACATGTTACCTATAGTTCGACAAAAACTCTGTTTCCATGGTCAATGGATCCAAGGCTTTGTTCCTAAGATTATTTGATGCTGATCAAAACCTCATTACTGTAAAGGCTTAAAGCCTGCGGGAGTGATCATACAAGGGAGAAGGAGACATGAGTCAGAGTGCTTGATGAGGCCAGTTTGAATCAATTCTCTGTCCCCATTTCACTCGCCAAGGAATTTTTCTAGTCTCTTATTACGCTGCTTCCAAAGGAAATACAAAAAGTGTCAGTATTTTTTTTTTGTCTTAAGACTGGAGGATAAAGGATAAAAAGGTGGTAAACAAACAAAAAAAATGACATATGCAATGAGTTGATATTTCCAGGAAAAGCTAAGTGCTTTAAAATTCAGAACGAGTAAGGAATTGTTATAAATATTTTAAGAGTAAAAAGAAAAAAAAGAGTACTTTAAAGCTCCTTAATAAATGAGAACTATTCAATCCATGATGGGTAAAATGCCGAGTCACTGAATTCATTTTCACTGTCTTTCAGGTAAAAAAGAGAAGCTTTCAGGATAGGTAAGGTGCAAAATGGGAATTATGTGGTCCCTTTGAGAAGATAAGAGGTACATATTCAATTAAAGGAGAAGGATGATGGCCAGAAATGGGTGGAGGGGATATGTTTAGTACAAATTTTATTTATTTGGCTTCCTCAAAATCGAACTTTTGTTTGTTGAAACCAATTCTAAGTTTCCCCATTCCCCAGAAACTACATTTAGCACAGCGTTTGCTAAGCAAATTACTAGTGTAAACACAATTTAAAAACTACTATTTAAACAAATCTGGCAGATACTTTGCTTGGCAACACTTGGTTAGCCATTAGTCAGTGCTACTAATTAACCTACCCATTCTGCCATCTGCTCTTTCTCCTCACAGTCTCTCCCTTAGAGAACGCTTCCGTTTTTGTGCCTTTCTCTATCACCTCTTTCCTAATGACTTCCAAACGTATGTATACATCTCTCAATTCTTTCCAAGTGTTAGTCTCACAGTTTCAAAATCTAAGTCAAACTCTGTGTGCATTAAGCTAAATTCATTGTTTTTTTCTCAAGAACTGCCACCTGTTCTAACTTTCCTATCTTTCTTAAAGCAGTCAGGACTTACAACTTGGAACAACTTTGATTTACTTTCTTCTAAATTCTCTATTTGAATACCCCATCCACCCTAGGCTGTAGACCCGTTGGACTCATACTGAAATGACATGTGGGATTCCTAACTCTTACTCTTCCCTAATATGTACTTCTTTATGGGTAGATTTGACTGCATCAATCCCTTCATCATATTCTACCTGCACCATACTTTATCAAATAGTGTGACACGGGTGTAAGAGCATGGATTCTGGAGACTGTTTGAATTCAAGCTTTGGCTTTGCAACATCTCAGCTATTGGCAAATGACGGAATAATTAAATGGGTTAATATATTAAAAGCATTTAGAAAAATGCCTGCCACACAATGAATGAGCAATAAATATTACTTATTATTATGACAATTTCTCTGTTTAATGTTTAAGATACCCTAAACTGAACTTCACTTCAACCTAAGAACTTTATTTTAGATGACTTGAACTTCCTTTCGTTAGACTGGGTCACTTTACCATTAAATAAGAATACGTGATATTTCTTGCCTCCACATCTTCCCTCTGAGGAACTTCCTGAGTTTCCCATCCCTCAAAATCCATTGGCTCCCATCTGACCTGCACCACAGCATCTCCAGCCTGATTGGCCAGTCTGTTTGCAGAGATGCCCCAAGTGTTCATGGGTAATAGTTTGGATTTTAATGACATATTCTTCTGTAGAATTCACTCTTTTTTCCTTTGTATGATTCTTGTTGTTTTGGTTTTGGTTTTTTTTGTTGTTGTTGTTGTTGTTTTTGCTATAGCATGTATAAAACAACAACAACATCATCAACAACCTGAGCTAAAGTCAGACAAACTAACTCTATGATCTCAGCCAGTAATTTAGGCACTCTGTTTCTTGCTGCCTCCATTCATCAAACCATACCTGGCATGTCATAAGAACTTAAGAAATATATAATAGGTAAATCAATGAATAGAGAAAAACAAAAAAGGAAGAATTAAGGTCTGTATCCTCAAAAAGTTCACTTCAATTAATGTTGAATTATTCTAGTCTGTAGGCTGTCTTGTTTCTTTCCTGTAGCTCAGAACAGTGCTCAGAAAATCAAATGAGGAGCAGTGGCAGGAACTGGTCAATGACTTTGTGATAGACAGTTTACTTATCAATTTCATTGAATCTCCTGAGGAGTGGGTATTATTAACATCCTATTATATAGAATAAGTTTACATTAAAAAAATACGTACTGATAAGGGAAATAAGCAGCCATTTAAAACGGCACCCAGAAAACAACGGTTTTTTTGAACAATGGTTTTTCCCATGACCACTTTCCGCTTCTGTAAACAGCTTGCCGCTGTCAGGAGTACGGCTTTCGCTCCAGCAAGTATGTCCCACCCAGAACCCTATATAAACAATCCCTCCCCGTGGCTGGGGGCCCAGAATTTGGAGACTGCCTTCTCTGGGTCCACATGTAATAAAGTAATAAAGACATCCCTTCGCTCCCTCCAGTGTTCGGTCTGAGTCAGTCCCATAACAGTACAAAACTGGAAAAAGTACATTCTATTGAAAAGTATCAGAACTTAACCCAAATTCAAGCCCAGAAAATTTGAAGAAGAAACCCATTTCTTTCCACTATCTCATACTATTTCTTTTATAGTAGCCATTCAGTAAATAATTCTGGCAGTTCAGTTCTTTGTACTTCCTTGAAAATGAGTCACATTTAAAACAGGGTGTCCAACCTGTGGCCCACAGGCCACATGCAGTCCAGGATGGCTATGAATGAAGCCCAACACAAAATCATAAATTATTTAAAACATTATGAGTTTTTTTGTGATTACATGTCGTAATGCATTTATTATGTAGCCCAAACCAACTCTTCTTCCAATGTGGCCCAGAGACACCAAAGGTTTGGACACCTTGTTAAAACATGCATATTTTATCATATTAGACTATATGTCTGTTGTTTAAGGAATTAATGTTTTATATTTCAAAAATGTTAATAATTTATTTAAATTTCCCAAATGTTGAAAATGTGTATTGGCTCACTGATCTTTTATATCATAGGCTAATTTTCTTAAACATCTGCAACCTGATTTACTAGGCATCACTAATTAGAAGAGCAGCTATCAGTTAAATAAACTTATCTGTAAGTTGCAAACCAGAAAAAACTCATGAGCAAATTACAAATGTAGTAATTATTGACTAAATACAGGTTCTGTAGAAATTGCCTAATTCACTCTATAAGCCACAAATACCTTCAAACTTAGATGAATTAGAAGAACAAATGTCAAAAAATTACAAAAAGAAATGAAAATAAGTTCCATGATATTTTAAAAAGAAGAGCAATCATAGCAATTATCACTAGACAGAATAATGTAACAGAGATAGCATTGGACTTGGAGGCAATGAGTCTGCAAACTAGCTGAGCCATTTCCTGATTGTATGACATTGGACAAATCACTTTACTATTCACTAAATGTCAAGTTGCTTATCTATAAGATTTACCATCTAGTTTGTATATGTGCATATAAGTGTATATTACTTACTTCCACATAAAATAAAATAATACAAAAATATAAATATATTAACAATATTACATATGTACTGTCTATACATTTGATTTGTAAAGCATAAAGATAAGTGGCAAACACTAATATAAATATTAAGTGATTGAGTTTATAGAAGAAAATAATACAGAAGCTTATATAGATCAATGAGATTTTTAAAAAGCAATACAGTCAAAACCAAAGAATATTTTAAAGACATTACTAGAAATTAATAAAATTACCTCATGGACTGTAGTATGTCTTAACCAAGATGTCTTGAATAAATGCTGACAAATTTTTGCAGGGAAACATTCAGTTTGATATGACTAAATACAATATAGCTTAAAACCATTTTAGGGACATCATCACATGGTACAAAATGGAAGTGAAAAAGAAAGAGTTCCATAAAATAATGTGAAATATAGACTAGATTCTTAGTTTTTTTTACCTTTAAATAATCTTAAAAAATATTACCAGACTGTGTCTTCAAATATAAGGAATACACATGTATTAATAAATAGAAAGAGATAAATAATAGACATTTTTTGCATGCAATATTGCAGTCCGAGTACAGAGAAGCCCTTTGAACTCTGCATCCCACTTTAAGTTCAATTCGAATAGTGGTGAAATTAACAGAAGAATTTCCAATGATTCATCTTTGTAGCATTTCTCAATATGAACCATCCTATTTAATCTCATTATTTCTTCAGCCTACTCTTTTGTATATTTCCTCTTTAAAAAGTAGAAGGGGAGCCCTGGCTGGTGTAGCTCAGTGGATTGAGCATGGGCCTGTGAAGCAAAGGGTTGCCGGTTCAATTCCCAGTCAGGGCACATGCCTGGGTTGTAGGCCAGGTCCCCAGTTAGGGGCAAACAAGAATCAACCACACATTGATGTTTCTCTCCCTCTCTTTCTCCTTCCCTTCCCCTCTCTCTAAAAATAAATAAATAAATAAATTATTTTTTTAAAAAAAGTAGAAGGGAGGAAATTAATATCCATGTCTACATTCCTCATCTACTATCAACCCTTGATATTACAGTGGTATTTGAGATCCTTCTTTTATTTATTGAAAAGCAAAAACCCATGAGAATTTAAAAATTGTTGGTGGAAAATTTTCATTCGTCCAGAGTTCATAACATTTTTACTGGCCTTGGAATTCCCATGTTGGGTGTGTGAGTGTGTGTGTGTGTGTGTGTGTGTGTGTGTGTGTGTGTGTGAGTGATCTATTTAAAGCAAAGTCTGCTAAATAAAGCTTACAGGTATTTTTGTGGAAAAAAAAAAACAAAGACAGGAAGATAATTTGCATTAATTGAAGTACAGTTTTTATAATGACTTTCCAGATTTCAAGTTTTTGTCTTAAATTTTAGTCTAAAGGTAAAAAGTCCTAGCAGCCAGCCCAAGCATCATTGGATGTTTTGTCATTGTGTTCATGAGGTTGAAGGTGAATTAAGAATAGCACCAATGGACAAACTATGAAAATCAGAGGAAAGGGAGGAACAAGAACATGAGAAACAGTTGATAAGAGCACGGGAAAATGTATTGACCAAATATCTTCCCAGACACAATGGATGAGTAGCTGATAATGTTCTTTGTTTTTCTTCACAAGAGAAGGCACATTTGGCTCATTAAATCATCTGCTATAGTGGCTTGATTATTACTTCAAAAAGGAAAAACTGGTTTGTATTGAAAATATCATGATGGAGTTATGTTGGGAACCACTCTGCCTGGTTTCAGGAGTTGTAACCACCTCCCATGGCTAAGGCTGAGTGAGAGACCTTTGGACTGTGAGCCACTAAGGAGACAAAGCTTATCTCCCTGACTGGAGCGCTGCTTCTGTTTCATCCATCTCTGGCCCCCAGTGGTCGATTAGTCAATGTTGGGTAAGACCCCTGGCGGGGGGGGGGGAGGCGGGCAACCTAAGCCAGACATGATCACTTGGGAGGCCCTCAAGGAAGGACTGCAAGGGCTGCAGCAAAGAGGGGGTGACCCTCGCTCCCTGGCTATTCTGACGCAGCCTGAGTCCCCATTTCCATCTGGAAAAGTGCTTCCTGATTCTAATCCACTTAAGCCTAAAAATTTATGATAGGGGATGGTGCAGACCTCTGCCAGCTAGAGCAGGTTCCTGGGTGATTGGGCATAAGAAAGAATTAGTAAAGTCCTGTGAAGCCTGCTTTGCTAAGAGTGCTCTCATCCATATGATAAGGGTCCAAGCAGGAAATGAGTATGTCTCCCAAAGTTTTTACAACCCCCTTACCTGACAGACACTGACTCAGATTAAACCCTCAGATTTTTTGAAATGTTATCTGTTGTTTGATCCTTGCCGCCTGACATTGATTGATGAGGTTTACCTGTATTCCTGTGTGTTATGAACCTAATGAAAGCCATTGAGGAAAGAGCTCCTGGTCCTTCTCCTTTGAGAGACTGACCACCTCTCCTCCCTAAGCAGATCATATCTTGGTAGTTTTATTCTCATCCATGGTGGATGGGGGGCTCTGAGCACAATGTTCCCCCACAGAGTTATACAAGGCAAACAGCTTACCGAGATTTTCCAAAATACATGTGGAAAGAAATATTTTGGCAGAGGTAGAATACATAAGTCAATTCAATAATTCATGATTTAAAGATTTAAACATAAAGTTTTTAGATAACACCACTTGAACAAATGAGCAAAACAATTATGTGATATCTTTGTTGGAAAACAGTGATGCCTTTTTTAACTTTTATACTAGGTCTCTTATAGCTTCTTGCTCATCAAAGTTTTCTGCCTTGCTTTAACTGTAATCTGAATTGTCTAGAATAGTGTAAGAACCCCCAGTGATACTAGTTAAAAACAAAGCTTCCTCAGCTCTATTCCAAAGCTACTCAATCAGAAACTTTCCCAGAGAATTTTTAATCCCCAGGTAGTTTTGTTGATCAGTAAATTTGAGCTAACTGCCAGCAAACATTTCTGTGACTCTCTCTGACCTTGACTCAGTGTCCTGCTGTCCCTCCTCCTAACACACACACATCAGGGTGAGGAAGTCAAAAACATATAACTTGAATTAAAGTTGGTTGCCTGTGCTGTAGGAATACAGGTATGGGCACAAGTAGGTTTGCAGTTGTAATACAGATAAATAATACAATTAATAAATAATAATACAAGAATAAATGATTCTGTGTACTTACAACTTTATACTAACTTTTCCTAACCCTTGGAATTTTATCTATTTTCTTCTCACTATGTATGTCAATGTACTTAATGTTAGAGTTATGAAGATCTTTTTCTAGTGGGTAAAACTTATAATATTATTTAATATTAGATGATATGTTTTAACTCACATTCTTGAAACCACTCAAGGTAAGAAAGAATGAGAAATGACAATGAGGAAATAAGCAAACAGCTAAAGAACATGTTTTTCTCTCTGGGGGAGGCAGAAGGTTATGAGAAACCCATTCCATGGCATAAAATGAAATTATACATGGTTGATTGAACTTAAAAGTTTGTAGAGAAAGTCTGACAAGCAGCAATTTTAAATCTAGAACACAGATTACTGGTACACAAATAACCATAGCTACTTCAAGAAATTAACTGTTTCAGATTCCAGTCTATAATCATAAAAGTCTCTAAGCCAATATGTAGTAATTATTTCTCCTATTCTTAAAGATTTCTCAGGATAGGGACTCCCTACATTTATTGTCCTATCATCACTATATCATAGTCTTTTCTTATATATAATCATCATGTAATTTCTCACTGAAGTTCAAAATCACTAGCTTTGTTCATTTGGGCACATCACCCTTATAAGATCGATAATGAAGAATTTCAGGGGAAAAAAAAGACCCACAACCAACCATGAAATATACTACCTTCTGAATCTCCCTACAAGATCTCTTCAAAGTAATTATTTAACTTTGACTTAGAGGTTTCCAACAAGGTAGGCTGTGCATCTTTTGACACTTCTATTAGAAAGCTCTTCCTTGTGCTAGATTGAATAAGTTCATCCCCCTCCCTAATGTTTTTGTTCAACTCACTGAAGTCTGATCCTTTCTCCATTTGACATTTCCTACAAATATTAATGCCAAATCAACTTGAAACTTCTATCTCCTGGTTAAAATTCTCCAGTAGCTTTAACTCTCCCATGTACAATACTATGTTGCTTGCTGCTTATCACACTTTAGTTTTATTTGTCTTACAAATTATGAAGACCTAACAATATCCCAAGATAACTGTCAGAGGAGGTCATCGAAATGATGTAATTACCAGGGGACCCTTGGACTGGACTCAGGCAATGGAATGCTCCTCACCACCTCCCTTGCCCTTGGAAAGTAGCACTGTCCACCTTCCCACAATGGGAGATTTTTTTTAAAACCCAGCCTTGAGAAAGCAGTGTTATTTAGACCATCTGACCTGAATACATGACTGAAGCCAGGCAAGGCCTCTATATAAACTTTTAAGATTCTGGCAAGCTGGTGTAGAGATCTAGTCTTTCAACAGTTCATGACAAGCCTTGTATGTAAGTTCTCTTTTTAGTGAAACTGCCACCTACCAATCTGGAGTGAACTGCCTTTTTCCTGTTTCTTCTTGGTGTCTGTGTATGAGGGCCAGTTTCAGATCTCACCCGGGAAACTCCCAAGGTTTTGAACCAACAAGAACACCATGACTTCCTTCACCTTTGTGTGTGCATCTACTAATGTATCCAAGATTACAATTTTCTTATGGTAGCCACATCACATTGTTGCATCACATTGCCCTGCTGTGATACAAGATCCCTTCTTTTACATATGTCTCTACTAAAGTAACATCTTCTACATTATATATTTTTGAGGCTATTTGGGGGCCCAGGGGCAGACCCTCAGATTGTTCATTTTGATAGATTTGGCCCTTTCTTTCATCCCGTCAAGATAATTTTGGTCCTGATTCTGTCATCTAGTATGTTCATTATTATTCCCATCTTGGGGCATCTATCAATCTAATAAAGTATCATCTGTATTTTTATAGATTACAAACTGACAACAGAAGGCTTAAGAAAATCACTAGAAGCCCCACAGCAGGAAAACTTGTAGACAATGATGATTACCATTTTAGAGTACCATAATCAGTTACAGACCTACTAATTATACTATTGCTCACCTCTATTTTCCACCATATCCAGGAGGCTACCATGAAATGTCTTTTTTTTTCAATCCTCACTGTAAGACATTTTTTTTTCATTGCTTTCAGAGAAGAAGGAGGGAAGAGAGGAAGAAGAAGTGAGAGAGAGAGGAAGAGAAACATTGATGTGAGAGAGAAACATTGATTGGCTACCTGTTATATGTTCCCTGACCAGGAAACCAAACCTACAACCCAGGCATGTGCCCTGACCAAGGATCAAACCCATAGCCTTTTGGTTTACGGGAGAATACTCCAACCAATGGAGCCACACTGGCCGGGGCTGATATGCTTTTTCCAGAATAAATACAGTTAAAGAAAATTTCAAAAGCCAGAAAGACATGATTGTGTGGTAATAGAAATAACTTAGCATCCTTTTAGGCAAAATTTTTAAAAGCTAAAATTTTGACTTCTGGTCAAGATGGAGGTATAGGTAGACACACTTAATCTCCCTTCACAATGATAGAAAAAAATTACAACTAGATCTCAAAACAAATAACACCCAGAACCTGCAGAAAATCAAGCTGTATGGAAGTCCAATAAGGAAGGATTTAAAGAAGCCACATTCATCCAGATGGGTGGAAGAGCAGTGATGGGCAGAGAGGTACAGAGATGAGGTGTGGTGTGGAAAGGCAGCAGCAGCAGTGGCAGAATAGATGATCCCACATTCATGTATGGTGAATAAAAATGGAGAGGGATATCCTGGGAGCGAGCAATTCCAGCCCCACGGCTGGATTGCACAGCCCAGGGTTCCAGTGCTGGGAAAATAAATCCCCATAACTTCTGGCTGTAAAAACCAGGGAGGGGGTTGGGGCAGCAGAAGAAACTGCTGGATGCTCAAGAGACTCACCTTAAAGGCACACATGCAAATTTGCCCAATCTGGATTCAGCAACAGGGCAACAGTTAGAAGAACGCCAATCACATATGGGAAGTGGGTGAAGTGACTAGAAACAGGGTGAGATCTGAGAAAACCTCCAGAAGCCAGGCAGAGGCATTGTCCGCTCCATGAACCATCCCATCACACGGAGCCAAAAAGCCATGTAGCAGGTTGCCCTGCCTAGTGATTACCTAAGGTTCTGCCCCACAAACTACAGGTGCTTTTTCTATAATAGGCCATGTTACTAAGACAGGGAGTCAAAGAAGCTCTACCTAATACACAGAAACAAACACAGGAAGATTGCCAAACACAGGAAGATGGAAAAACAGAACTAAACCCTAGAAAAGGAACTAAATGAAACATAACTAACCTATCAGATGCAGGGTTCAAAACACTGGTGTTCAGGATCCTCAAAGAACTGATTCAGTACAGCAACAACATAAAGGAAGAAATAAAGTTTGCACTAAGTGAAATAAAGAAAAATCTATAAGGAACCAACAGTGAAGGGGAGGACTCCAGGATTCAAATCAATGGTTTGGAACACAAGGAAGAAATAAGCATTCACCCAGAACAACAGGAAGAAAAAAGTATTTAAACAAACAAACAAATGAGGACCCTCTGGGACATCTCCAAATGTACTAACATCCAAGTCATAGAGGTACCAGAAGGAGAAAAGAAAAAGCAAGAAATTGAAAACTTATTTGGAAAAAAAATCCCTAATTTTGTGAAGGAATTAGACATACAAGTCCAGAAAACACAGAGGACCCTAAACAAGTAGGACCCAAAGAGGACCACACCAAGACACATAATAATTAAAACACTGAACGTTAAAAATAAAGAGAGAATCTTAAAAAGAAAAGAGTTACATGCAGAGGAGTTCCCACAAGACTGTCAGTAGATTTCTCCAAAGAAACTTTGCTGGCAAGAAGGGACTGGCAAAAAGTATTTCAATTCATGAAAGGCAAAGACCTACATCCAAGATTACTCTATCCAGCAAAGCTTTGATTTAGAATGGAAGGGCAGATAAAGTGCTTCCCAGATAAGGTCAAGTTAAAGGAGTTCATCATGATCAAGCTATTATCACGTGAAATATTAAAGGGACTTATTTAAGTAAAAGAAGATCGAAACTGTGAGCATTAAAATGGCAACAAATTCACAATCAACAACTGAATCTAAAAAAAAAACAAACTAAGCAAACAACCAGAACAGGAAGAGAATCATAGAAATGAAGTTCATTTGCAGGTTTACCAGCTGGGAGAGGGAAGCGGGAGAAGGGGATCAAAGGTGCAGGGATTAGGGAGCATAATTGGTAGGTACAAAAGAGACAGAGAGATGTTAAGAATGGTATAGGAAATGGAGAAGCCAAATAATTTAAATGTATGACCCACAGACATGAACAAGGAGTGGCTTGCTGGAGGGAAGGGGGATACTGGGCAGAAGGGGACAAAGTGGGAAAAACTGGGACACCTATAATAGCATAATCAATATAATATATTTTTAAAAGTTCAAACTTTAATAATCTTGTAACTCAAATGAACATTTGGTATTTGTTCAACTCCTTTGCACTACTACAAGAAAAATAATTCAGTGTTACCGGTTCATCAAAGAAGTAGACAAATTTCTCTGAAAAGAATATGAAACCTACATATGGGTAAATGTGAAGCGCAGAAAGGAGATATGTATTGAGGCTGATACTATTAACAAATCAAAGACTCCTGAAAGTAAAATGGCATGATTTTCAAACTTATTTTAGGTTTCTGTGAATCAACAGGTAACAAAAACAGGATTCCCAAATACAAGCAGAATTTAGAATTAAATATTTTACCATTTTCACACACGATGATTTTATTTACCTCCAAATGAAGAAAAACAAACTGTATCAGACAGTAAGTAGAGAATCAGGCAGGTGGAGAAGCTAATGGTTCCTTCAGGTTGGCTCTCCCAGGCACTCAAATTCAATCATGCCAGCTTGCTTTGAAAATGTCCCAAGTTCCTCAGAATGTGGAGCTCCAATTCACAAAGCTGGTTCATCCATTATTCATCATTACTTCACACCAAATTTCTAAATTAGTATCTGACCTGAAAAAAGAAAAGGCTGGCCCTTTTATATTTGAAGAGTTGTACAATAATGTGATGGAAGGTAACACAAGGTGACACATCAAAGGGAAGGTACCAGTTGAGATTTCGAAACTGATGTTACGATATTTTTTAAACCACACTTGAAAAATCTAATTGCCAACTATTTCTAAATACCCAATCTCCATCTGTCAAATTAATGATTGTCAAGGGGAAAAACTGCATTAGAAACTGTTCTAAATTTCCATCATGTTTTCTAAATACAAAGTTGGACATTCTTTCCACTGACCTGTTACTATGGATAAGACCTGAATTGTTACAATTTCAGTTTAAGGAGGAAGCAGTTTTGCTAAGAGAAATGAAAAGTGAGGTCAGACCAAGCTAATCCCATGTTCCAAAAATCCCACTTCTTTCTTGGCCCTTGGAAGCATATTTTAAGGAAATCTGATAGTTGTATTAATATAACCAATGCCATTATGATTTTCAGCTGGATTTTTTTCTATGACATGGCTGTGCTCAGCCTGTAGCAGCACAAGTAGTGAGTGAAATGCAAATGTTCAAAGTGTTTGCTGTAGCCAGTCAAAGAAAATCTACAGATAGAGAGGAAAATTGGACTGCGGAATTCTGGAGTAGGACTCCCTGAGCCCAGAGTACCTAAGATTGCCACTGTCGGTTCAAATAATAGGACCACACACGACTGCGTTAATTGCCAGGAGGCAAGTCTGAGAGCTTCTCTTCATTCAGATGAACGAATTTCTACCCAAATTTTTCATCTCGCTGTTGAGGTTTCCATTGTCTAGTCTGCAACTAGCTTATTCAAAAATGTTTGAATGTTATGTGCAGTGAATATAAATGATTCCAAACTGAGGGACCTCTGCAACCAGATGCACGTAGTCTTATTACCATACTGGAGTAAAACTCTGCTTATCAAGTGTTGGACTGCATGCGTGCTGGGTTTTGATATGTCTGCATTTCTGCACATTGTGTACAGATGTGCTAATGGCCTTGACTCATGGGAAAGATATCAACACCATGTCTTCAAAGCAGGACAAAAAGTTATACTCACCATGCAATAAACAGGGTGATGGATGCTGTGGAGACTGGTGGGAATGTCTACTGCTCCCTGACCACCATACTATGGCCTGCAGGAATGCATAATCACAGGAATTCAGATAAAGTATCGGCTAAGGGTTCTAAATAATAAATCTAGCCAAACTGAGGAAAATAAAGTAGACCCAATGATGTCTCTTTAATGGGAGCCTGTTATATTCTTTTAAGTAAATTACTAAATAAACATGTAAAATATATACACTTTTTGAATAGGCAAAATTAAACTATGAATAACAGAAAAGTTCTTTTTACATCCGATAAGTGAAGTCAGTTTTACCTATATAATTTACCATAGACATGATTAAGGACCCTATATTTCTAGCATAGTACTGGGTAATATATATCTATATATATATGTGTGTGTGTGTGTGTGTCTGTGTGTGTGCAGAAGTAAGGCCTGCTTGAGTGTGGTTGGTAGGGTAATAATATTGGTATAATAATTTATAATTCTAATTTGAACATTTCATCTAAAATGTCATATGGTGTGCTTGAGTGTGATATTGTTTTGTTACAGAATTATATCTTTCTAATTTTGTAAGAAAAGATGTTAAAATTAAAAGGGGCATTATTTGTGTGATATATATATATATACATATATATACATAAATATACACACATACATATACACACACACAGGATCTTGCCTTAGGGACTTAAAAACATTATTTATAATCTATTTTACCGAAGAAGTTGTGCCTAAAACAATGTCTTGGGTTCTGGGGACAAAGAGAAAGGAAAGTTAGAAAAAAAGGAAAACCATCTTTCCCCTAGAACTCTCCCTGGAGGGCAGAGAGATGAATGATTATAATTCAGTGTGAGTAGTAGATCTGGAGGTCAGGGAAGGAAGGTGTCTTTCGGGTTGAGGTCTTGGGTTTTGTCTTTAAATAAACCAGATTTCAATTATGGCTCTACTACTTACTATGCTTGTCCTTTGAACAAGTTGCAGTTGTCTCGTGTTTAAAATAGTGGTGACAAAATAACTCCTAAATGGCTATGAGAATGAGGTGAAATGATATACGCGAAGCACTTGAAAGAGGGCTTGCCTCTATCAATATATAGAATGTTTCCATCATCTCAGAAAAGATGATATCCACAGTCTTCTCAACATTCCAGGGAAGTTTTGAAAATGAGTGACTTAAACATCTCCTAAGAGAAGAATATCACAGGCTCCATTAGGAAACATCATAGTGGTAGAAGTCAGAAACTCGTGGGTACTTGAGCCATTCCCACACACAGACCACACCAACGATTCCCCGTCAGGACTCCTGAATCTACATGGTTGTCGAGATGGCCATGAGGGCATTCAGCTCTTTCCTATCTTTGGACAACTTGGTTTTGGTAAAATATCAAACATACCAAAAAGTTAGAGAAAGTTCCTGTGCACCCATTGGGCAGGTTCACCAGTGGTTTACATTTTGCCCTATTTGCTTTAGCCTTCCAAAGCATTTGAGAGTAAGTTGGAGAAATAATGTCCCTTTGCCCCAATATACTTCAGTATATATTTCTTAGGAATTAGTACACTGTCTTGCGTAGCTACAGTACAATGATCAAAGTCAGGAAATTTAACATTCATACAATATTATAATCTAAATCACATTCCATGTTCAATTTTCAGTAGTTGTTTCAATCACATCCTTTACAACCATTTTTTTTTTCTGATCCAGAATCCCATTCAGGATTACACATTACATTTATTTTCATTTTGGTTTTCTTTAATTTGAGAAAGCTGTTCATATTTTAAAATTTAAGGGACAGTTATTTTTATTGAATATTTTTCAGTTTGAGTCCACTTGATTCTTCTTCATGATTTAGGTACGGTGTCTTGGGTAGAAATAAAAGAAATGCTATTCTATTTTCCTCAGTATATCATGTCAGGAAAACAGAGGGAAACACCATATAACTGTTAGTTTAAAAGAAGGAAAACCTGCATTATTATTCACTAAATTCACTTTGATTGAAATATGGGTACACATATAAATACATATATACATACATATGTATATACATGTGTGTATACATGTGTGTATATATTTCATATTGGTGTCCATGAGGACTGTTGTGAATTTTAAAGGTCCTTGGTGATGACACATTAGTGAACTTTTTAGAATGCAAGATGTGGCCTGGTGGCAAGGAGTTTACAGCATAAAATCCAGAAAGCTTCTGGTACATACAAAAGTTTGCTTCATTTTCTATAAATGGCTCCTTTCTGCCAGAGGAAATCTTGCATGGTTTTTACTCACAGGAGAGCAAATAGTGACAATTTTCTAGCTAGCAATCCTGTGGTCATTTCCTTGGTTAACATTGGGATGGCACCTGGTAATATATAAAGACAAATTTATAAATATGTAACTTGGATCCAAATAATCCTTTAATGTGCACTGTATCATAGTATATTCCTGTTTAAGAAGTCTGGAGAGAAAAGTATAAAGATGAGAATTAAAACAGAAAAGAAAGCATAATCTCTAAATACTGTTTCTTAATCTGGAAATAATTTCAAATTCCATTCACTCCTAGAAAATAAGATTCTAGCACGGTCCCCTTTGGTCCCCTTTGTCTCATGCTGACTGCAGTCTCCAAGGTCAGTTTTCTCTGCTTAAAAAAGAAATTCTTCTTTCAGGAAAATGCTGATACATTGTAGAAAATTATTTTTAGGTTAGTCAATTCTATTATAAATTTAATTGCTTGCTTTCACTTTATAAGATTTCAAGTTCAAGTAGTGTAGATGTCAATGCATTTTCTCATCTGTTAAATGTTAAGAATTTATTTTAGAACACTGAAATGTTAGTATAGCAATCCTATGGATATGTTCCAGCATGCATAGTAACATGATATCTTTCTAAATCCCTTTATCTTATGTAGAAAGGATGACATGGGTTTTTCCATGTCTTAGTGGTATTAAGATGTCATTCAGCATCAAATCCTATTTTAAATTTCTAGTATCCATTTTCTGCCTTGAATTCCCTCAATGCTATGTATTTTGGTTTTACTTGAACATCTTATAATCTTATAAGCTTATGACAAACTAGAAAGAAATACCATACACTTATTTATAGCTTCATCATAGTACTTAACTAAGTCAAAATACAAACTTCAAAAGAAAAATGATTTGTGATTTATTGAAGTCATATGCGTTGTACATAATAGACACTTATATATGCCTGAATGAATGAACGAATAAATTGATGAATGAATGCATAGTGTTTCAGAGCTGTGAGGGTCTTAAAGACCACCCAGTTCAACTCAATTTATTAAAGAAAAAACACTAAGGCAAAATATTTTACAAAAAAATCGATTTTCTCAAAGCTTTAATAATAAAGACATCTAATAAACCTCTCTGACAACTTCTGCTCATATTAATTATTTTAACACAGTTATTTCCAACTATCCACATATACTCATTCATATAGTAATACATTTATCTATGTTAAAAACTATTGAGCATTCTCAAAGCACTAGACATGGTCCTTAGGTACTGTGGGAAATAAGTCACAGTGTTTGTGCTCTAGGAGCTTAGAATCTGGTAGAGAGAAATATATGAAAAAACTAACTAAAAAGTAAGGCATGTTATGACAAAGGAAGAAGAGTGTTGTGAGTACCCAGAAGAAAGATGCATTGGTTCCACCAGGAAAAGCTAGGAACTACCCCTCCAGAAGGTGAATTGTTGTTGGGTCTCAATGTTGAATGAGTATGATAGACTGAAAACATTCTAGGCAAAGGAATGTACCTGTGCAAGCTCCGATGTGTGAAAGCTCAGAACATAATTGGGGAACAAGGGGTGCAGACCGAGGAGCAGCAGAGTTGGGAGTAGAAATATGCACCAGAGCTGGACCGTAGAGAACCTGGAAGGACCCAGGCTATGGGAAAAGTGTGAACTTCAAAGGGTATTTCATTAGCACAACAAAAACAGATGAGTGTTTTTGAAAGATATCAGTTGGCAGTAAGAAGGATGAATTTAAGATAATAGAAAGACAGAGACCGAGAAAGGAGATAAGAGGTTAATGCAGGAGTCCAGATGACAGATAATGAGGGTCTGAAAAAAGACAGTATCAGGGCAGATAGAGAAGGAAAACTGAGTCCTGGTAGTTGCTTGGATTGGGCAATCAGACAAAGGTGAAGAGATGGAATAACTAAGGTCTGAGGATTTTCTGGGATAACTAGTTGTATGAACTGCTGTAATTTTTAAAAATTTATGAATTAATTGTTGCATTCTGAGTAAAAGCCAACATTTTTACAATGCAATACAAAGCCTATGCGATATAGTTCCAACTGCTTCTTTGAGCCCATCCACTATGACTACTTAATTCCTTACCACCTGCTCTGCGCTGGCCTCAAATGCAAGGCACTTTCAACCTTGGGACATACCTGATCCAACTGCTTAACTTCAGCCGTCCACCCTGCTGTTACTCCCTAACTCTATCCTCCTGCTTCAAGTTTTCTGTGTAGCCCTTATGATTTATCACCATAATTTTTAAATCTATATATATATATCTGTGTAAGTATTGCCTTTCTCTCTTTCTACTAGATTGTTAATACTAAAAGGACCAAGGTTATTGTCAGTTGTTATTCACCATTATCTCCCAGCATATGAAAGGGCCTTCAAAGGATGTTCAATAAATATTTGCTAAATAAAATAAAGCATGAAGGTATGAATGAATGATGAATCAATGTTTACTAATATTGTCTTATATAGAAACATTAATGTTTAAAAAAATTTAAGTCATGTTTCTAAATACCACAATTTGCTTATCTTTATCCCAGAATATGACATGGGAAGGGAAAAAGTTTGCCACTTACCTTGTTCACTTAATTCCAGACAATTTATTTGATTAATCTATTTTTAGTTTAGTTCAGGCTTTCACCCTCTGTCTCCTACATGGTTTTAGAATATGAAAAATTTTGAGTAGGTTTACACTATTCATATTAAAGGACTTTACTTTTTATTGTCAGGGAATCTATCTTGCATCTTTAACATTCATAGTATTATTCAAACTATACTTCAGATCTATATTTAAATTCATTTGCATTTCCACCCCATTTGTTTTTAAGAACCTATTCTCCCACCTTCACTCCACCACCCCTGTATCTATTCTCTGGAAACTTAAAATAAGCCAAATCCTTTTTTATTCTCCTACTAGCTTCCTTCTCCCTGTATACCACTATAGCTGAACTCATGGCTATTCCTACATCCTCAGAAAAAAGGAAAGAAGATATTGAATCTGGGAGGTGGGGGTGGGTGGGGCAGGGGAGAGTAATGGAGAAAAAAAGGGGACAGCTGTAATTGAAGAACAATAAACATTTTTTAAAGTGCTGTTATAAAATACAGTAATCCTTTAACTTATTTAAATGTCATAATTATTTTAACTTAGAAAAAATTAATTTTAAATTATAATAGAAAAAAAGCATATTATTTTAGAGTTAATATAGGAGGGGGAAAAACACAATTATTGAGCCAATATGCTGTCCTAGGCTATGAAATTAAACACTTTCTTAAATAGTATGCTTCTACTTTGCATAGATTTATAAAGATATGCATAACTGACCCCTGTTTTTACTTTACATTTGGGAATACTTAGACTAAGGGAGGTTTAATGACTTGCCTGTGGTTTCACAGCTACTAGGTAGCAAAGCAAGAATTTGAATGCAATTCTGATGCTAACATCCATATACTTTTTCGGGGGTTGACTTAGGAGAAATATTCTAATAAAAGAATGAGGCTAAATGATACCTAAGGTCTCTTTGAGCACAAATAACCTATGGGTCCAGACACCCATGAAATATTTTCCTACAACTACAGAAACTTCAAAACCAAGCCACCTCAAATTAATATTCACTTTAATGTAGCAACTAAGGAAGAGAGAATATAAGCAAAATATCTGAAAATCTCTAAGAACACAATAAAAGCATGACTCGAGCTAAAAGTAAAAGAAGTCCAATTCCTAATTACTTTTCCACCACATCCCAAGTCCATTTATGACAAGTGTTTGGAGTTTAAGTGACAAAATTTAGACAAATAGACAAGCCACGGTTTAACTTAATACATATCAAGTACCAACAGTATGCATAGTGTAAACTTGGATATTCACAGCATGCCTTGTCATCAGAAAAGCATGCTATTACTACCAAATTAAGACACAGAGGTATGCTTGTTGCCATGCCCTTTAGCTTCAAAGCAGAGTTGCTGAGAATCAAGACACCAACATTACAGTTGTTGGTAATCTCAGTTAACCCACGATGCCCAATGTGCTTTCCATATACAGCAATGGCATGCCCTGTGATTCACAGCCAAGGGGCTCCCTTGGAGATTCTGGGAGTCTCACGGGTCATGAACATTGAGCTCCACGTGGGCAAGAGAGCAAATGGCCCATTCTTCTCATGTGTCAAATGTGCCTATTAGGAAGTAAGGGATAAAGTTCCCTCTGGGCTAATGCCCACCCCATCGCCACCACCCATAGATCCCAGGTCAAGAGAAGCATGGAATGTTTGAGCTGGAAGAGCTGTTTGGCACATGTAATATCACCTCCTAGATTTACGAGGCCACACAAAAGCAGAGTAATGAAGCAGAATCGTGGTCTCCACTGACTTTATTTCCCTCCTTTTCTGAGAGTGATATTGCAGAGGGATTAAAGGCTCTGCATCAGGTTGCAACTGTTCCTCCTTGAAATTCTATTTCTACTTTATGTTAACTATGTAGGTGAATCTAGGTCATTTGATTTGAGCCTCAGTGGTGAGGATTAAAAGGGATACTGCATGACAGGTATTTTCACCAGGCCTTACACAAGGTAGGTATTTAAGAAACGCTAACTATTGATGTAAAGTATGTTCTTGTTCTCAATACCAAATATAAATGAATTATCATTAATAATAAGGGATAAAAAGAGAAAAAAGTGGAGTATTTTAAATGGTTTATACCTTTGTTCCTTTGGGGGCATATGTATGATCTAGAACTCCTGGGGTTCCCCTGTGTAACCTTGCACAACCCAGCATTTCTGTCATTAACCAGCATCACTCCTCCCTGGATGGTGCCTCAGAGTTTGACCTGCACAAGGTATCTTGGCCTGCCTCACAGTCTGCAGAATATCCAACTGATTTCAATTTCAGTAATTTCAATTTTAATTCAATTCAATTTCAATTATAGTAATTGAGGGGATTTAGGTTTGAAAAATGGAGTGACCAGATTTATCGAACACCCATAACATGTGGCAGAACCTTACACTTAGGACAAATCCTAAGAAGGTTTGACAAATGTGCCTCCTCTTTTCTCTTCCAAAACCCTTCTTTCCAGTTGTGTCTGCCCATCAATGGCTCACGCTGACCCTGGTGCTGCTACCTTCCTTGAACATATGCAACTTCTCAGGACATATCTCACTGGTTTTGCGATAACATCAGTGGTCTGAAAAGGAGCCTATTGACCCACACTCAGATGTTACAACCAGATGAGGTGTGACCCTTCCCAGGGACACTTGTATTCAAAAGGACTTGAGAGTTCAACAAAGAAATTAACTTTCAGTTTTAGAATTTCAAGTAAGAAAACTTAGAAGATATTTTGAAGCACATAGTTTTCCCAGTTTCTCCCCGACAGTGTCATTTCAAGATATGCCTTCTCTGTTGATGGACAATATTAGGTAAAACCTTCTTGGGAAAAAAATTAAGCTTAAAAGGAAATCACCTTGCTTGATATTTAAGCTTAAATTACTGTTTTTGGATGAAACTAAAGCTATCTTTGAAACACTAAAAGAGGCCTTCTGCATCACCCCCCTGCAGCAAAGTGGCTCCAGTGCCTGGATGGACTTTAATTTAGCCCAACGATGCAGCTATGTGCAAGACATTCCACTAGACAACATGGCAGGAGAAAGATGAAACTTTTGTTTTAGTCAGATGCCAGGCCCTCAGTAGCTTCTTCTCTCAGTTAAAATTAACCTTATTTTCCTATCTGGCCCCAGATTTCTTTCTTTATTGTTCAACATTGCTACCCACCATCTGACTTAATTATGCAGTTAATTGTGTTCGTGACTGCCTTCTTCATTACGCGAGATCCCTCTCCACAAAATAAATCATTTCCTGGACCTTCCTATATGCCCCAACACAAAACAAAATACCCGGTCCTTAGTAAGTAGCTCTAGATACCTAGGCCTGGAAGTTTCAACCCTACAGCCATTCCTTATAACTGATAAGCAAATTATCTAGGTTAAAAGATCCACTTCCAAAGTGAAGAAGTTTAGTTACTGTAATGTAGAATGGGAGTCAAAATAGAAAGTTATCACATATTATTTAGCATGTATTTTTCATGACAAACTAAGACATTATTGAAATTTTTTCCACATCTCTAAATTAATATTAAGATTATATGGTAATATAAAATTATCTCAATCACATGACTGCATACTTTTCCTGAAAAAAATGAAATTATATGGAATATAATACAAAATTCAATAAAATTATCACTTAAGTTTAGGTTTTAATTTTAATTATTTTACTACTAGTAAGGTTAATAATATCTTATTAGGTCTAGTAAAAGGTGTAGTCTGGTTTTCCAAAATATTTTTTTTTGCCTAAAGTTATTGGCAAGTCTGTGATTTTTCACTTGGGTTATGAACATTTTAGAGATACTACATAGGCTTCTGATGCCCAAAAGTTATTATTTAGGGGAAACAGTGTTTTTATCACAGCAATTGTATATAAACATGAGGCAACAAAGTCACATACGTTGTGTTTGGAATCCTGATATTCTCATGCCAGACATCTTTATATCCTCTTAGCCCTTTTTGCTCTGTTGAGTCTTTCCACTCTCTTTATCCTGCTAAAAAAGTCTCATTAAAATGTAACTTTAGAACATGTTTATTTAAAGATTATCTCCTTAAAAGTAAGAAAATTCTCTTTGAATTTACAAAAAGTGTCACTTTTTCTACCTGTGAGTTACTAGAGCCTAGAACAAAACAATTTTTCTTTGTCTAAGTATATAAAGGCATATCAAATTCCCAATACAAGCAATATTTATCTCACTTCTGTAATATCACTTGTGAGTACTGGTTATTTTTTAAAATGGCATATTCCTTTTACCCAGTTACCTCAAAAGTGCACATTTTGATGATTTTTACATTAATTTTGACAATAAAGTGAAATATAATTTCTTTTGAACATACTTCAAATAAGTGCCTTCAATTACACTTGGAGATTGTTTGCCATCCATATCACCTTGAATCAGTGGCTCAGCTTCACCTTGCTCGGGCAAATGCAGCAAGTGCTCTGGCACTAACTAGGGAAGTGTTTGTAGAGAGAGAGCACGATTAAGAAAGCAGGTAAAGGTCTCCGTGTATGTTTTGGTTGATGCTCTATTTCTTTTCAGCCTCTGACTGGAGTCATTCTGCTGTTATTGGCAAATTTAGGGGATTCCTGGGCATTTTTGTTTTAAGGAACTAGTAAGGTAGGATGGTTAAAATCAGGGCTATCCTGGAAAATTTGTGAGTTCGGTTGAAGAACAACAACCCAAGTAGTTGAATAAGTAATGCTATGTAGGGATGCCTTTTCAACAGCAGCAGACAATATAGCCCAGATCTGGCCCCTGAGTTTTGATTTCTTTCTCATAAACAAAAAGTGGACGTGACTCCTTGAAGAATAATTATTATCCACAATTAGTGCTTATCTGCCAATCAACTATTGCCAACTAGGTATATTATTTGGGGGTGAAAGGGGCTATTTTAAAAGTATGAATTTGATCTTTCTAAAAGAGTATTATCTGATTGGTTGAATGTTCTTTTTCTCTTTGCTTATAACTATATATTAATAAAATACAATAGAATATAAAGCAGTACATTAAAGAGAAAAATAGTGTACATGTGAACAAAAACTAGCTAAATCATCTTATACCAGCTCTTTACCAAAGAGCTACTATATTTGGATAACTCTCTGTATCCCAAGATTTAATTGAAATTCATATCAAAGTACATGTAAGTCTTATAAAAAATTCAATAGTACTTCTTTTATTAGGAGACTCCAGGATATCCTCAGGAGACAGTAGAACTACTCTGAAATTTGGGGTTCAGAAATGAAGGAAAACATAGTTATATGGTGTGGGGCTGCTATCAAGACAAATAGAACTAACAACCTACATCATCTTCCACCAGAAGAGGCTGAGGATAGATTACAACTATTCTAGCTTGGGCATGTAGGATTCAAAAGAGAGAGCAAGAGAGAGAAAACATGAAATTCCCTGCATTCTAAGATTATAAAAGCAGAAGTCATGGCAGCTCGGTTTTAGACTGGGTTCTACCATGAGTTAGCTTTAGAACACAGGTGGCAAACACGAGGCCCGTGGGCCAAATCCAGCCCTCCACCTTGTTCTGTCCAGCCAGGCACCTTGTTTCTACCAGACAGCAGCACCAAGCTCTCACTTAACCGTTAAGGTGTAGTTACATTTATACAGTGATAACATTACATTTGGCCCTTTGAAGGCAACCATGAGGCTGATGTGGCCCCCAGTGAAAATGAGTTTGATACCCCTGCTTTAAAACCTTATAAATTAATGTATTCAACAATATTGACCATAGTTTATGGAACCTTATGGCAGACACTGCTTAGTGCTGGAGACAAAGGTGAACAACAGGGTCAGGGTCTCTGTGTTTATGAAGTTTACGATCAAGCAGGGCTGACATTTATTAAGTATATCTGAATAATGTGCAATAAATGCTGTAAATAAAATATGCGATCAATTTCGGGACTCTAACAGGTAGACTGGTGAATCAGGAAAGCTTCTCTGAGAAAATAACATATTTCTTTATTTTGCATATTAAAATCACCTGGAGAAACGTTAAAAACTGTGTGAGTGCCTGGTCTTACATAAAACCAAAGAAACTGAGTGTAAGAATGGGGTCCAGGTAGCATTATCCACTAAAATGTCATCTAAGTGATTGTAATTTGTCACTAGCATTGAGCACCACAGAAAGTAGGAAGAGGCTGAGTAGAAAGAAGAAGGAAAAGGTTTCAAGGCAGAAAGAATATTTGCCAAAGCATTAGAAAGAGTTTGCCATATTTAGGAATTAAAAAGAAGAAACTAGCAAACAAATTAGGCAGGGATGCTAGATTTGGGATTTGATCCAAATACAATGGAAAGACATTAAACATATAACTGACACAACCTATTTTTAAGGATTACTATGGCTCCTCTCTAGAGAGAGCACCGAAGGCTCAAAATAGGAACAGGGGGCTAAGGAGGTAGGGGAGAATGATGATGGCCTGCACGGGGATTGTAGCAATACAGATGAGAAGAAAATTACTTCGAGCTATTTCAGAAGTAAAACTGACATTTTGATTTATTAAATAAAGTGGGGATGGTGAGGGAGAAGTGTGGAAGAAGTTTCCCAGGCTTCTGATTTGAACAACTACGAAAAATAAGACACATTTGCTGAGATGTATAACCCTGGAGGAGAAGATAAGCGGCATGGATCTGTGAAACACCCACATGGCAGTGTCAAGTAAGCAGTTGGATTCAGGTTTTAGGGAGAAAGTCTAACATACAAAAGTTGGAAGTCAGCAGCCTATACAGTGGTCCCCACTCAATTCATAGTTTTACCTCCTGTGGTTGCAGTTACTCACGGTCAGCCATAATCTGGAAATATCACATTAAAAATTCCAGAAATAAATAATCCCAAAGTTTTTTATTGCAAACCATTCTGAGTGACATGATTAAATCTATGCCTTCCTGCTTCATCCTGTCCGGGATGTGAATATCCCTTTGCCCAATGTATCCCTGCTGTGTAGGCAACCTGCCCATTAGACACTTAGTAGCCATCTCTCTCAGTTATCAGGTCTACTGTGACTGTATACAGTACATGTGTTCAAGTAATTCTTGCTACTTAATAATAGCCCCAAAGTGCAAGAGTAGTGATGCTGGCAATTAGGATACGTCAGAGAGAAGCATAAAGGAAAATAACATAGTATGTATAGGGTTCAGTACTATCTGAGGTTTCATACATCCATTAGAGGTCTTGGGATGTAGCCCCCATGGACAAGTGGACTACCGTAGGTGGTACTTAAAGCTACGTATGATATGAAAGCCTGGAGAGAACATAGAATAAAAGGACTCAGATAGTCCCAGTTCAATTTCATTCTTATAAAATGAAAGAATTAGAAATGATCAGTGATTCTCAAACTTCAGTGTACCTCAGAATCACCCAAGGACTTAAAACATCAGTTGTTGGGCTCCCCAGACAAAGTCTCTGATTTTGCAGGTCTGGGGTGGGCTTGTGAATTTGCATTTCTAAGAAGTTCCCTAGGTGATATCAGTGCTGCTGGTAAGGGCTGTGCATAAAAACTAGATAACCTAAGATGCCACTTTTTTCTTTAATGTTCTGTGGATAACTGTGTGTGCCATCCACAAAAATTCACATGAAAATGTACACAAATGCCAAACGGAGATTTTACTATTGCAGAACAAAAGGGCTTTAAAATAAAAAGAGATATGATCACAGGAATAGTTAAGAGCTGTTTTATGCTTTAACAGTTTGTATTTTTTTAATGTTGCACAGATTGGACAGTTGACAAATATTTATTAAGCATCTTCTTCAGGCAAACATTTTATGGCAAAATAAATATTCAACACTCTCAGAGTTAAATGTATACATTCTTCTGTTGGTGTTGCAGCTGTTTTTGAAGAACCTCCTAAAATTCAAAGGTTTCTGTCCTTTTAGCATTATATTTTCATGCATAGCCAAAGGAACCTTGAGGTATGAGAAGAGATGAGCAACAACAAAGGCATTTTGCATCTTGCATATATACCTACATACAGGACCAATTAAGATTATGGGAATATTGTCTTATTTCACTCTTATTAATGTATCTCATCAGGCTTAATGTTAAGAAAATGGCTCATCATTTAAAGTAAGGTTTAGTTCATTATTAGTAATAGTTATCAGTAACCAAATTTTAAAATAAACCACTCTTTTCCTAGACTTCCCCTCCTTTGCCACGTCATCACAGAAGTTGGATTGCAGATGTTTCATAGACTGTCAAAGTAGATGTAATCAACCTACCTCTTCTGAGAATGGTTCATAAAGCAGACAGTAAACAAACTTTCCAAAACCAACTCAGAGAACTAAGCCTACTCTTCCAATTTCTCAAGCAGCACAGTGATATTATCCATGTAGATAATCACCACAAACTCTTCCTCCAAAATCCTGATTTTCTAATGGCTGTGTTTGTTTTCAAAAGTAGCATGTACAAGGTGACTGAATGAGGCGAAAGGCTCATTCCGTGAGAAGTTAGGTAAATCCAGGTATTTAGGAACTTTAACTAAAGTGAGTAGCAACTTCCCTCTTAGGGTCAGGCATTTGCTGTGATTTTTAAAATGGTACCAGGTAAAAGCTTCAGACTACCCAGGGTGGAAAAAAGAATGTTTTTCCTAATTCTTTGTTCCCTACCCAAAATATTCAAATAGCATTTGCTTTGCTTTGTACCCTCAACTAAGGATGGGCTGTATTTCCAGTATCTTAAATCCAGGATCCCTAAGTTGATAAGTTTGCTTGGACAAATGGCATACTCCACAGACAAGTTTCTGTGTGTGAAGAGTCAATGCGTCAAAGAGAAGAGGTATCTACCCTCTTTTCCTACCTCCCAGTGACGGAAGACATAGCCTTATAGGACGTCTAGCTACAACTCCTACCTGTTTGAAGTGGGATCAGCATGACACCCAAATACAACTTCCTAACCTCAGTGAAGACATTATAAGGCTGCTCCTCTCTATTCTCTGTAAATAAGCAGAATTTCTGGACAATGACAGTCTTCTCATGGAAATGTAGCTAGTATCACTTATCCTCTTCTCTTGCTAACTAATAAGGGAAGGGGCATAAAACCTTGGTGTGTGTCTTCAGCCCATTAATTTTAATTGTGGACTCTTCAGTCCTATAAAAGGCAATTTGACTGAAGTCTCCCATTACACAATGGCTGAAAAGGTATTGAAATATAAATAGCAGGATGCACTGAACCAAAATAATACAACTAAGCAAAGGTGCAAAACCTGTATGGATGTGATGTATAAGTGGAAGTAAACAATGTTTTATTAAATTTATTGAGTGACATTGGTTAATAAGATTATGTTGGTCTGAAGTACATATTTCTATGGTACATGATCTGTATATTTCATTGTGGGCCCACCATTCAGTGTCAAATCATCCTCCATCACCATATATTTGGCCCCCTTTACCATTTACTACCCCAGCCCCTTCCTTCTGGTAACCACCATACTGTTATCTGTGTCTATGAGTTTTGTTTGTTTTTCTTGTTTGTTCATTTGTTGCTTTCAGTTTTATATTCCACATGTAAGTGAAATCATATAGTTCCTAACTCTAATCTGCTTGATTTATTTCACTTAGCATGATATTCTCAAGGTCCATATGTGTTGCCGCAAAGGGCAAGATTCCATCTTTTCTTATAGCTGAGTAGTATTCCATAATATGTATGTACCACTTTTTCTTTATCCAATCATCCATCAAAGGACTCTTCAGCGTTTCCATGCCTGACCACTGTGAATAATGCTGCAATTAACATAGGGGTGCATATATCTTTTTAAATAAATGTGTTCGATTTTTTCAGGTAGATACACAGAAGAGGCATTGCTGGGTCATATGGTAACTCTAATTTTAATTTTTTAAGGAACCTCAACATTATTTTCCATAGTGGCTGTACCAGTTAACATTCTTACCAGCAGTGAGTGAGGGTTTCTTTTTCTCCATGACCTCTCCAACACTTGTTGTCGTACTTGTCTTGTTTGCAGGCAGGTCAATAGCTCGAGTCCTTTAAGTAAGACATGTCAAGACAGGATTAGACATGCAAGACATATTAAGATTACAGAGTCCCCATTTTCCTCCCCTATTTACTCTATACAGTCCCCCACTCTGGATTCTTCTATAGTAATGTTTTCCAGCAATATAGTTCAGATGGAAAAGGAGAGTATTTTAATTAGCTGCATTAGTAAAAATATAACTGATATTCATAGGACTTATATCAAGTTCCTGGCACCACTGTGTTATATATTTTACGTGCACTACGTCACTTAATTTTCACAGTAAACCTATGTGTTGTGTGGAGGAGAGTCTTTAATTAGCCTCATTTAACAGATGGAATAGATTTAAGCAATTTACATGAAGGTACAGCCAATAAATGGAAGGGCCAAGAATGTCTGATACTATAGCCCATTCCTTTAAGCTGAATTGTATCCCCAAAGCAAATGAAAAAAAATCAGTAAATCCAATAAGATGCATTTATCAGACATCAACTGTCTTCTTAGTGACATGGAGAATAGTAAAGAACAGGGATCCTTGAATTCTATGACCGTACAATGTAACACTGTAACCAGGAAGACAAATCTTTTTCAGATAAATGAAATGAGGCTCTATATAATTAAGTACTAAATTATATGGCTTATTCTGGAAGTGCTGTGGTAATTCAGAGGAAAGATTATTAAACAAGCACTAAAGTTAGGCAGAGCAGAATTCCTAAGGGGATGAGATTGGAACTGCTCTTTGGGTCTTAATCATAGAGATTAAATAGGGAGAGTAGAACAGAGGCCTTACAGCCCAAGAAAATAACAGGAACAAAATCTTAGGAACGGAAATGAGTGGCATAGTCCCAGGATTATGGGGGGGGGGGGTTGAAGTCACAAAACAGGCAGCATATCTATCAAACTATAGTGGAATATTTGGTTGAAAAAGTCAGGTGCTCCATAAATTCTGAATTAGTAAATCAATGAATAAATGAATGAGTAAGTAATGATCATATTTACAAAATTGATACAATTAAAATCTCTCTTTAAAGTCAATCTCTCCTCTCCTCTCCTTCTCTCTCTCTCTCTCTCTCTCTCTCTCTCATGTATGTGCACCTTTAAGTGACTAATAAAATGCTGTGAAAAGCTTAAAACAAAAACTAAATTTCTGGAGTATGTATTCACTTTAAAATATACCTTATAAATCAGACACTTGGAATTCTAATACAAAATGCTATTTTTATTATCTATTTCTATAAATTTCTCTGCTTTTAGCCACACTGTGGTTTTATTAATAACAAAAACACATGAATAGTACCCCTTACTGAAGCTGAACCGTGTAAAGAAAAATCTCCTCAAGGGATGCACAACATCAGATAAGGATGAAAAGCATAGAAGAACAAAATGAGTTACATGGTCTGAATGGGAAAAAGAAACCCGGACACCTACGTATTTTCTGTTAAAGAAATTGAGAAACATTTCCCATATATATGTGGAAAGTTAATGGTAACTTGATGGGTCAATTTAAAATTTCTAACGTTTCAGGCTTGAAGGAATTGGGGTCACAGAATACAGACTCTTCGTCGCGCAATAGATCATTCAATGACAGCCCGTGTGAGCGCGCCGCACATCTTCAGAATTCCAAGGCTACAGGAAGGCCCACGTGGGACGCTGTGTGCATCATTTCCTGTCTCCAGTCCAGCTTAGAATGTTTCGTGTTTCACAACGTGAGGGGGGCGGAAATTAAGTGAGCTCTGCCATGAGGGAAAATTCCCTTGGCTTTACAGAAATAATTATTAATTACCCGATTTATAACCACCGCTAGGACAACTTTCCACCCTCACACATGAAATATTCAGCAAAGGGTAATACGGATGAAAAAATGCAAATATCACCCTTCCACACTTTACAAAGTCAGTGACAGGGAAGGCAAATAGTAAATTAGGAAATTTGTCAAAAGAAATTCATGACCAGTCTAGTTCAGTACTCAGGGCTGGAACATCACTGTGGTACTGCTCTGCCAGCAAAGATTCCCATGACAACAGGAGACAGCAAGTCCCAATTAAAACATTAAAAATAAAATTTAAAGAAATTATGTTTTCTTAACCAGAGAGGATTCGATGACTTTTTAGGCTGATGGGAAGACTTGTTTAGAAAGATATCTCCCACTTGTGTTAAATGAAACACTAGTTCCATGGAATGTTCACAGCTGTGACAGGAGGAAATAACCCTATGATTAAAGGCCGGATAAAACAACATGTTTTCACTACTGGGATTCTCTGACTCCTTCAGTGATGATGTGCATTATTAATAACAAGGGAAATAGTGTGTAGCATTTGCCAAATTTGTTTGACTATAGAACTTATTTTAGTGGAGTTTAAGGTAAATTTCCAGGAAATCAAATATGTTACAAAAAGATAGGGGGAGAAGAAAACCATGAAACCACTAAAGATGGAGCAACTCATTATGAACCCATTAAAATGATGTGGAATATATATATATATATATATATATATATATATATATATTCACACACACATATATATATTCTACATATACATACGTATATAAACACACACATACACATACACACATACATATATGGAGTGTGTTTAGAAAGTATCCAGCCATGTACTCTACAAAAAATAGAGATATTATTGAAAAAGATACAAGATACAAGAAACATTGTACCTAGGACCTCACATAATTCTTCTAGCATCTCTTCCACTGTTCAAAACACTCTGCAAAATCCTTTGTTGGAATTACCATCAGCTGCCCCATTGTATTTTCCTGAATCTCATCAACAGTCTGAAATCTTTTCCTTTTCAAAGGTGATTTTAGTTTTGTGAAAGGTCAGAAGTCGCAGAACACCAAATGTGGGCTATAGAAGGTCTGAGTCACCTGGGCGGTTTGATGATTCACAGAAAGAATTGCACAAGATGAGGTGCATGAGACAGCACACTGTCATGATGGAGCTGCCAATCATCAGTTGCCCACAGCTGCAGCCATTTCATCATATGGCATCTCTCAACCGATGAAGGTAGTACTCCTTATTAATTGTTTGGCCTGGAAGGGCATACTCGTGCTGAACGACACCTTCCCAGTCAAAAAACACAGTTAACATGGCCTTGATCTTGCTACAACTTTTCTGAGCCTTCTTCTGGCATGGAGAACAAGGTGATTTCCATTGGGACAACTGGGCCTTCATTTCCAGGTCATAGCCATAGACCCACAATTCACCTCCAGTTATGACCTTTTTGAGGAAATCTGGCTCATTGGTAGCAGTTTGAATCAAGTCATTAGCAAATGCAACACAATGTTCCTTCTGCTCTGGTAGCAGAAGCCATAGAACGAATTTTGCCACAACACGTTTCATGTCAAGATCCTGCATCAAAATCTCAGACACAGTAGTTTTGGGAATCCCCTGATCAGCTTCTAGTTCTTGCAGTCAGTCGCTGATCTTTGTTAATTGCAACCCTACACGTTCAACATTCTCAGGTAATCTGCTTGTTGCAGGTCTTCCAGAATGTGGATCACTTTCAACAGATCTCAACCACTTTTGAAGTATTTGTGCTACATTTTTATTTGTGCTGCACTTAATGCATTATCCCTGAAAGCTGTCTGATCATCCAAATAGTTTCTGCAGAGGAATTTCCAAGCTTAACACAAAAGTTGATGCAGATATGTTGTTCCGCTCACTCAGTCATTTTGAATGCAGTGGCCACACAGTGCACATGCTCACTTGATGGCATCTACCATCCCCACTGACTAATACAGTGAATTCATCATTGTTCACACATGGACATTCCAGTCCACTCTCCTTGGCTGCCAGGTTAAACCAATATAGTGCAAACCATTCTCATTGTATTAACAATGGTTGGACTTTTTCTGAAATATGTATACAGAAATTACAAAATTCTTCAATGCCAAAGTACATTTGAGTTTGGTAAAAACACAATTTTTTAAAATATACTATGTTCTTCCAGCTTCCTATTCAATTTCTTTAAATATTCTGCAGGTAGACATATTTTTCTAAAGTAGAATTTTGTGTGGAAGTTAGAACATTAAAGAATTTAAAGGAACGTTTTTAAATCACAGAAAGCAGGATGGCAGCTAAGGGGTGGGGGAGGTTAGCAGACGGAAGGATTGAGCAAAAAGGCAAAAGGACTCATGCACATGGACATCAGTGTGGTGACTACAGGGGAGAGGGGGTATAAGGAGACTAAATGGTAATGGAAAAAATACAGTAAGAATAAATTAATTAAAAATAAACATTTTAGAAGAAAATGCATAATATTTTTTAATGTACCATAAAACATGCATAAATTAGAATTTGAAAATATCAAATATTTTGCCACCCTCAAACTTCTGTTAACGTGTTTAATAAAAGCAATCACTTAAAATAAATACAATTTTTAATAATTTTTTCATCAATTGTTAAGGAATAGAAATTAAAACCATACTTGACTAAACTCTGGCCACAGATATTTATTATCCTTTGCAAATGTTAATCTCAAAATAGGGAACAATCTATATTTCTAATAAAATGAGATCAAGTTAAATCAATGTATATATGCCTTATACTATTCTGAGAAATAATATGCATAGTTTATAATACCTTTGATATGTTCAACAATATAAAATTTTGAGTATTATCATATTCAAACATAAAAAATCACTGCAACTTACAAAATAAGAATTTCTAAAAAGACTCCAAAGATGAAATAGGAGAGCTGACCTACTTGCAAATAACTGGGAGAGGATTTTATAGAAAAATGGATAAAAAAGTAAGAACAAGAGGTGCATGCTGTGTAAACAGAGTAAGGGATTCAGAGGAGCAAGACATGTCTGTGAGTCAGGGAAGAGAGTAGCCCAGGCCTTACCTGTTCTGTGGCATATTGAGAGTGGAATAAAATTTAAAGGTACTGTTCTCTAGTTTAGGACAAGAAATTATAGGCAATGTGTTTGTTGTGTCAACTTCAATCAAGTTCAGAATACAATAATTTCTCATTTTTCTTTAGATCTTTTACAGAATTTAAGGAATAAGTATTTATTTTGCAAAGCATGGCTATTTTAAAAGAAACAAAGAAAAGAAAAGAAAGTGTGAAGTATGCTTGGAAGAAAATTATCTCTTATTTTCATGGATAAATAGCCAACAAGAAATAAACAATATATTTTCAACAGTTTGACTCTTAAAAGACTTTTATAACAGTTGGATTTGGTTTCAGGACTGGTTGGTTCAACAAATCCAATTTCAGGCTCTTTCCTCTTCTCAGGTCAGCCATCCGCATGATCAGCTCCACCCTTAGCCATAAAGCAGTATGGCAACCACAGTTTCAGGAAACATATCCAGAATGACCATGTTTGGAGATGTTATTTCCTTTTGTGGAGTTTTCTGAGAAAAACTCCTTCCAAATTCACCTAGAAAAATTACCCTCATTTTTTCATTGGCCAAAATTAGTTTATTAACCCATTCCTCAGAGTCATCGGGATTATCCTTAATTCAATGAGCCCACTCCTAAAGCTGGAGGTATGGTCAGCTTTTCCAGAGGTATATGACTGGTTTAGGAAGAACTAAATATATGGAAACATTTTTTAAAGGGCACACTTAGGAAGAAGAAAAATGAAAGCTAGACAGAAATCAACTGTGTCCTCCAGACATACACATGTTGTCTACATTTTTTTAAGACAAAAGAGACAATATCTCTGGAGCTTACATAGTAAACACTAAAGCAAGCTTAATTTGAAACAATTCTTTGATTAAACAGACCATATAGGCATAATTTTTCTTTTCTGAGAAAGCCAGTAAACTCTTTAGAGCTCAGTTTCTGGAAACCTCATTTCTTAAACATTTACTCTGGCATCTTGATTCTTTCCTGAAAATAAACTATACATAGATCCTTGCAATAAAACTCACTTAAGAATAATGGTAATGCTCTCAGGCAGCTAATCTCATTGGCTTCCCAAAGAAGGACAGATCATAACACAGTGATGCCGGTGGCTCCCTGAGGTCTACCATGCCCCCTCTTCCCCTGCATGCTACGAGAACCCTCACAAGTACCCATCCTTCCAGTGTCCCATTCTTGTCTTGACAACTGGTTGTTTAGTGTTATTAACAAATCTCTCTTAATGTGGTCATAGATAATTAATGTGTTGGTGAGTTCATTAACTCAGTGTTAAGAGTGAGATTTTAAAGATAACTGCTTCTAAGAGAGTTTCATTTAAAAAGACAGAAATGAAATTATCTTTTATTTCCCACACAACAGGAGGCTGAAGTGGCCACTAAGATTTGATGGGATCAGAAGTGAGGCCAAGTGGCAATGACAAGCTACTATTAGAACATAACGAGCATTCAATCTGCCCAAGAGATAAGGTCTCACCTACTTTAGCCTTTTGCTCCTCCCTAGTCCCAGCCTTTAGTGGGAAACATTCTTTAAACTCAATAACTCAAAGAAGTCTTTTTTATTAGAGCTGATAGATATTAACAAAGTGAAGTGTTTATTTGTCTAGTTTGTTCTCCATTTTGATAACTGTAAGGAACCATGTAAAATAGGGCTTGCCAGTTAAGCACAGCACATTGCAAGAGGATTAAGTAGAGTAAGAGGAGCAGACAAGAGAAAATCAAAGAAGAGGGGCCTTCTAGTACCTGTGAGAAGTCTGCACAATACTGAGAAGCAAATATTTAAGGTAAAGAATAATGAAAGCTTTGCACCCAGCTTTGGATCCTTGTCAATCATAAATAACATTAGATCCTTTCTGACAGTGGGTCAAATCAGTGAGCCTCTGCAGGGCATGATAAAAAGGGTGCACAAACTATAGAGAAACTTCACTCAAGGTTCAAATTCCAGCAACTCTCACAGTTGATTTCTGACACCAGGATTAGAGACAGCATGGGCAGCTGGCTTCCCTTTACACCTATGAAAACATTTACCCTTTTGCAACCATCTTGGTCTAAATAAAGAATACTGTTTACTCTAATATCTAAGAGACAATAAGCAGACTGCAGCTAGGCATCCCCTCAGACAAACCAATAGCTCCCTTTATTTTCAGAACATTGGCCAAGTAACAGCTTCACTGCTAAGCAAACTTCAACTCTTTTAACTTTATTTTCTTTGTAGATTAGGAAAATAGAAATTTCCAACGAGTCCCTGTTAACAAAGACTGATATGAGATACTTAAATGTCCAGCTGTACTGGACATAAAGGAGGACAGTGATCTGTGACGCTCACTGAATTAGATCTCTACTACTAAACAGATATTTCTATATCTTAACTTCCAATTTGTACCAGATCAGAGGTAAACTCTGTTACTTAAGAAACATTGGCCATCATGCATTTTGTTCATTCAGTAATTGGCGACTATATATTAAGCACATAGTACTGTGTGCGAGTAAGTGTTATAGGTATTGGAGCTACATTGCTAAACAAAACTGAATATTTCTGCAGCTATATGAATCTACCACTCCCAAATCTTAATATTTCAAGAGTTTACAGAGTAACAATGAAGAAAGATTTATGCCCACATAAAAATAATTTTATATCCAAATATACTTTTATCTGAATTTCAAAACATGTTTAAGCAAGAAAACTATATTCAGTGATAAAACAAACTACACAGTGCAAACGCATCCAAATAATCAACTTGAAAATAAAAGTGTTTAGCATCTTTGGTAGGGTGTAAACCAAACTTGCAGTTAAAGGCCAGTGGGCAGTCCACAACTAGCTCACCAAAGCCAAACTCAGGCATTTCCATTTTAGAGCAAGGTCATGCAGCTATCATATGCTGGTCCAGAATCTTCTTTAAGTAAATTACTATACCTTTTCACCACAGGCAATGTCCCTATAGCCCTTAATCCCTTTCTTCTGATCATCCCTCATTTTCTTCACCTCTGTCCATAATTGTTCTGAATGAGTACTGGTGTATTTAGACAAATCCATCATGAATTGTATGCACAAACTGAAAAATAAAATAAAGATGGTTAGGATAGCTGAGGTTATTTGCAGTTAAATATCATTTGAATTAAGTTTAGTTCCCCAGACTGTTTCAATGCTAAAAACAAACTAGTGCATGCTAAAGCATACCCTTCCAGATATATTCCACGACCAGTCCAAGCAGCTGTTTCTTGGAGTTCCAAGCATTTATTATTTGTTTTCAGAGCCACTGCTTCAACCCAGACCCCTGGCTCTCGGGATTTTTAAAGACCTGGGATTGTCTTCAATGTTTTCTTTAGCCCTTGATCTCCCAATCCCAGACAGCTATGATCTACCAGCTACTATCAACAAGTCCACATTTAGCCCTTGACTGCATCTCCTCCTCTCATAGCAGAGAATGACTCCTGCCAAAATCAGCCCATTCTTGTTTTTATGTTATAGGTCAGTGGTTCCCATATCTAGCATGCATCAGAATCTTGTTAAAAGAGATTTCTGGACCCTACTCCACCATTTCAAGATTCTGTCAGTCTAGGGTGAATCCTATGAATTTGCATTTCTAACAAGTTTCCAGACGATGCTGAGTCTACAGGTCCAGAGACTGCACTTGAAAAACCACAACTCTAGTTCAGTGATTCTTAATTTTGGCTACATGTTAAGAGTCCTCGGAAGATTTTTTTCAAATAGAGATGTCCAGTTGCTGGCTCAAATGCCAGGCTAAGGTAGAGCCCAAGCATCATTTCTTTCAAACTTCACAAATAATTCTACTTCTAGGAGAATAGGTAAAATTTAAAAATTGTGACAATACAAAGTGCCAGCCAGGATGCAGAAAACTGGACCTCTCATCCTTCACTGATGGGATTGCACGTGGTACAGCCACTCTGGAAAAGGGTTTGACAGTTTCTGTAAAATCTAAACATACACTTAATATATAATATAGTAACTGTACTCCTGGGCTTTTATCCCAGAAAAATGGACACAAGTTCACACAAAAGCCTCCACACAATCATTCATACAACCTTTATTATTTGTAATAGCCCCAAATTGGAAACAACCAATACATCCCTCAGTGAGTGAGTAGTTAAACGGTGGTGTATCTAACTGAGAATACTAGTTAGCAGTCGAAAGGAGTGAACTACAGACACATGTGGCAGCCTAGATAAGTCTCAAGGGCATGCATTATGCGGAGTTTTAGAAAATGCCAGTCTCAGAAAGTCACATGCTGTATAATTCCACTTATTAATATTTTGAAATGATGAAATGATATCCACGGGAAGCAGATTAGTGTGCTCAAGTATTGGGGATGATTGGGGCATGGTGATGATAGTGACTAAGAGATGGAACAAAGAAGATCTTTGTGGTCACGAAACAGTTCTAATCTTGTTTGTGATGGTGGTCACAACACATGACAAATGTATAGATCTATACACATGAATTGTACCCACTTCAACTTCCTGTTTTGGAAATTGTACTATAATTATATTAGATGAAACCACTGGAGGAAAACTGTGTGATGTATATATGGATCTTCTCTATACTCTGTAATCCTTTGCAACTTCCTATGAATCTGCAATGATTTCAATATAGACAGTTAAAAAAATTCTTCCCCTGTGCAACCAGAGTTTGCAAAGACAAAAACATCTCTGAATGAGGACAATTCTGATGTCCACCTCAGTGCTTTTGTTTCAGGTCTCTTTCTTGAGGCCCCTGCACAGTTCTGCCCACATCTGGCTCAAATCTGTGTAGATTTGTAGAGTGCTTCTCAAATCTGTGTAGAGTGCTTCCTCTTCCACAGTCAGCTAAATGGGCTGACTCTTTCACACGCTGCTGTAGAGGATTAATTGATTTTCACCTGTCAGGAGACGAAATTGTGCAATATTTATCAAGGCCCTTAAAGATATTCACATTCTTTAACCCATTTTTTCTCATTCTAGGAAAACACCAGAGGTTCACTCAAAGACTTACTACAGTTTTAATCACAATGGCAAAAAAAAAAATTGAATGCAAATGAAGAAGCTAAGTAAATGTAGATGTTAAATCCATATGCTAAAAAGAAGCATGCTTTTAAAATAAAGCTGTTGGGAAATAGTTACTAAATCTCAGAAAAGATTATACCAAATGCTGTGTAGGGTTTTGTTCCCAATTTTGTTAATTTGTATTTGCAAAGAAAACATGCTAAAATGTCCAAATGGACATATGTCTAAGTGATTAAGTTACATGATTTTTAGATTTTCTTTGTTTATATTTTTCCAAATTTTCTAATTGCATACAATGAGTATAAACTTTTATAATTAAAATAGTGTTGTCCAAGGCAGGTCTGGCTTAGGAGTCATGTGTACAGGCTTTAAGAATGCTTGAAAAGAAAACCTTGCTCTAAACATATATAGAAACACAGTATACTTCTGTCCACAGTATACTCCAGGCTATCTCGCAAACTTTGGAATTCTCACAGCTATTACAAGTCAGACTGACTTTTCCAAACACGTGACGATGTCCCTTTATTCGGATTTTCCCATCACTCACCTCACCCAACCCTTAGCCTACACCCCTACCATTCTGCCAACAAGGGCAGCATTGCCTCCCTTCATCCTCTCAGATGTGAAAGTATTAGAACTCTTTAAAATAGACAAAAGGCAAAGTAATTTCTTTTTACATCTAATTAAAAATCTTACAGAAACACTTAGAAATAGTCCTTTAGCTCTTGGCTAACAATAAAAATTCCTTTAAATGAATATTTTAAATGTTTATGTTTTAAAATATATTTTAAGTACCATGGTATTTTGTTATCAACTTTTTTATAATTAATTTTTCTCTGGAAGTAGGAAATATTCTAATGAAGTGCTTTAATAATGAAAATATTTATGTTTTACTTTTCCTGGATCCAAGCTCTATTTTTAAAAAAGAGCACAAAATGAAGTTATCTTTATCTCTTTAATTATATTCTACCTATCACAATATTTATACTAATCTCATTAAAATATAAATAAATGTTTTTATGGTGCTTGATTTTACAGCATTCCCTGGAGCTTTGTTAGACTTCCTCCTTTATATATTTTCTAGATTATAGATCCCCACAATGCTGTCCTCGCGTTGCCTCATTCATCTTCATAAGCTAACGATCTTCAAGTAACTACAGTTCAGAGATATGCTTTCTGTGGGAGTTTCTAGCATCACGAGTCTCAACCTCTTGTTTTAACCCTTTAAGAAACAGACACACCCTAACAGTGCCATGGAGTAGCTGCCGCAGTCCCAGATGCGAGCTCAGCACTCACATTCACTGTACCCTCAGTGTCCCTGCCAGGAAACTGAAACCGCTGAGCCAGATGACCTCTGCGGGCGGTCTGGTGGATTTCACCCTGTTTTCCGAATTTAAAATACTTTTTAGCTCTGTAGGAACAGGACGACTGGACTAGTCCCGCTGTTGCAATCCATTCCTGGGGGCACTGATCTTGAATAGGTTGTTTTAAAAAGTGAGACCAAACTAAGGGACACCTGGGCTGCTGGTGCCCTAGCCTGATGCCTAACTGTCAAGTCTAAAGTGCACAGCTCTGCGCAGTTGAAATATTATAATCAAAGTTCACATTTTCTCAAATCAGGTCCATAATATTAAAAAAATCGATGATGAAAAACAAATCAGATTTAAATTATGGGCACTAGAACTTATTGGAGCAGCATTCTGAGTTTACCTTTCCAATTATTAATCGTTAATTAATAATTACCAGCAAGCATTTATTATCTACATTGTGTATTGTTTTGTGTTAGAGTATACATAGTTGAGAAGACATTATGTATTTAGTCAATTGGGATTCTTTCCACAAATATTTATAAAATATCTGCAATACTAAAAGCCCCGTGCCAGATGAAACATGAATCTCACTCATACGTGGAACCTAATGAATGAACTGAACTAACAAGTAAAATAGAGACAAACTCATAGATGGAGAACAGTCTCACAGCTAAGGGTTGGGGAGAGGTTAGGGGGTGGAGGGATTGAGCCAAGAGAAAAAAAGGCTCATGGACATAGGTAACAGTGGTGAGATGATTGGGTGGAGGGGGGTATAAGGGCCTAAATGGTAATGGAAAAAATACAATTAATTTAAAAAAAAAAAACAGAAAAAATAATAATAAACAAAACAATAGTAATTAACAATTGTAGAGTGTGGTAGCACTGTTAAATCATGTTTTATAAATATACCATATTTTGCTTTGTATAATACACACCCACATTTTGGGCCCAAACTTGAGGGAAAAAAATATGTTGTTTTAACTTCTTAATTTAATTATGTATTTATTTATATTTAGATGTGTTTTGTATTATAATGGAATTTTAGCATTTATTTTTGAACACATTTTGATATAAGAAATGTTATGTACCATAAAATAGTTACAAATTACCATAAAATAATTACAAATAAATAATTACAAAACACAAGAACAGTTAAAAGTATTTCAAATAGTACCCATGTATAATGTGCATCCTTATTTTTCCCTCAAAAATTTGAGCAAAAAACTATGCATTATATATGGTAAAATATGGTGTTATATATAATATCTGATATATATTAACTAATTAATTTTTCTAGCAATCTTATGATTGGTAATGGTATATCCCCATTTTATGGATAAGAAAACTAAGGCATAAACTCTTAAATGCTTTTCCCAGGATCTGGGTCCAAGATATATTATTTGGCATAAACTCAAGTTCAGATGGTAGGAATAACTGCAGGACTGAAGTTCTCAAAGAGGGCTTCATGGAGAAGGTTGAAATTGATTTCAGTTTTAAAAGTTTTTTTTTAGGTGAAAGGATGACACAACTAGCCAGAGAGGTGAAAATGGATGCATGTCTTTTGTAAGCATTCACTGCCATTTGGTTTCTGCTATGTGATCTTATACTCACCTGCCTGAGTTCCAGATTTCAGTCAGCCTCAGTTCCAACCAACCAATCTGTCCAAACAAGGGTTCCGGGTTGAATTGTGTCCCCACACAATGTGTATGTTGAAGTCCTAACCATGGTACCTTGGATTGTGACCTTATTTAGAAATAAGTTTGTTGCAGATATAATTAGTTAAGGGAAGTTCATTAGAGTGGGCCTTAATCCAATATGACCAGGGGAATGCATGTGAAAATGAAGGCAGAGACAAAAGATAAACCACAGAAATGCTTCTACAAGCCAAGGAACACCACCAAGTGGCAGGAAACCACTGGAAGTAAGGCAACAGACATGGGATCCTCTCTCATGACCCTCAGAAGTAACCAACCTTGATGACACCTTGATCTTGGGATTTCCAGCCCCCAAGACTGTGAGATAATAAATTTCTATCACTGAAGTCACCCCGTTTATGGTACCTGATTACAGCAGCCCTAGCAAACTACTCATACAAAGGGAAATGAAAGGAGCCCTGCATCTTCCACTCATTACTTGAATGTCCTTACCCTCCCTTCCTCCACCTACATGCACCTGGGAAGACAGTCACAGGAATTCCAAATTCCGGGACTCCAAATTCTGTCACAAATTTGGAGTCAAATTCTGTGGCCTCCAAATTCTGATCCTTAATCAGGACATCAGTCCTTTTTTCTCAAGGTTTTGTCATAACAAAAACTTGGCCATTAATCCAAACTCTCTTCTGTAAACATACTTTTATGTTATAAGAATCTATCATTCCATTAGACCTATATCTACAGTTCTCTTTTTAAATATCAGCATTCTAATCTTCTGATTTAAGAATTGTTTATAAGTTACACAATATTTAAGACAGTATTTCATAGTAATATATGTCTACCTAGAAAAATTCAAATTCACTACTAAATATGACCAGATTTTTTAAAGAAAGCAACATAATTTCCTGAGGCACTTCCAAAAGGAGAAAATAAATATACACTGAACAACATTTAACACTGACAGGTACTTTTAAAGGCTAATTTACATGTATTACCTCATTTAGTCCTCACAACAAACTATGAGATGGGTTTTGGTATCCTGAAGAAAGTGATGCACAAAGATGAAGGAATTTACTCATGGTCATCTAGCTAGTTAATGTTATAATCAAGATGAAAAGAAAGGAAACATTTATTCAGTATATCCTGCATAGGCAACACTATGTCATCTGGTTTCATAGGTTATCACCTATATTTTCTCTTAATTTTTGATAATCTTGACCAAAGCTGTTTGTGTGAGGCATTATTATATCTTTTCCCCAGATCATACAACTAAGGCTTGCAGACATTATGCATTATGTCTTGTTTGAGCTGCCAGTAGTTTTAGCTCATTTGCAGTATGTTCAGAATAAGTGTTTTGCCTCTGACATTAATTATATTGACCAGTCTTACTACATCTTTATAAGTCGTTTCTTTCTCTCCATGTTCCCACTGGTGTTTCTTATCCAACCCTCTAAGCACAGCCCCACTTAGTAATTTGAAAGCATCTTTACAAAGAGAAAATTTACGAACAGCTTTATAAGTAGACAAAGTTCTCCTCTTCAAAGTAGACTTACTGCTTTTCACCTCTGGATTTTTATCCTGGTTCTAGGCACCAAGCTAATTTTTAATTCCTTGTAAACTAGTTCCCTCTTTGAATCACTTGTCAAATGGGCCTCTGAGTTGATTTTGTCTCTCCAGTGTGTTCCTGACCAGCATGAAGTGTTTTCTAAATATCAGGGTTTTTACAATGCCAGTTTTTCTTGCTGCTGATCAACAGTCATTCATTTCCAATCATTAGAGGCACAAAGGTTTCTGAAATTCTGTAAGAGCATTCTGTTGATTACACTATGCAAGAGACACAGTGCACACTCTGTTGCCCTCTTCTCCAGCATGGATGGAGGGAGAAAAGTCCCCACAATTGAAGAAACCTGGTCCTAAGAAGGAATGTAATATTAGACTCAGATACCAGAGTGGGATATGATTCAAGGGCCTAATTACGCAATATAAAATACCAGTTGAAGACTAGAAGCACAGTACGAGTTCTTTACATTGCCAACTATTTTAACAATATTGTCAATTATTTGAAAATTTGAGTTATAGTAAGGCCCATAGATCAGGAAATAATTGCCATTTAAAAGATAGTTTATTTACTCACATTTCCCAAGAGGAGGGCACATCACACCACTCAAGTACCAGAGTCGATCGGGAGGCAGAAGGAAAGAGAGGAGGCTAAGGCTAAGGGCAAGAGACTTTATTGTGTTTTCTATGAACAAGAAAGGGTGAGGCAAGGTAAGGAAGTTTAGGATTGGCTAGTTTGAATAGTTTTAGCAGGCTCTAGGGATTAGGGGCTAGCTTTTTTGGTAACTAGAGTGACTAGGGCACATAGATTGTGGCCCATATTGTGAAAACTCAATAAGAGAGTGGTTGGGGTATGGATTCTAGATTGGTTAGTTTATATTTGAAAAGTGTACTCCAAGTCAAGTTATTTAGTATCTCTTATTGGCTAACCCCAGGAGTGGGAACAGTCCCTCCAAGTCCTCAGAAGTCAAAGCAGCAGGATATGGAAAGTGAAAGAGCCTTTACTGTGGTGGATCCTGGCGGGCAGGATCTGTGTATGTTGTGGCTGCTCATGAACAAATACATACGGACAACAGAAGTCCTGTGGAGAAAAAAGGAGGCATGACCACTCTCAGGGAGAGCAGGTGAGAGGGCCAGAGTGCTCAGTCCCTGCCTGGACAAGCTTTTATTGCTTTTCTGAGTATATTACATGGAGGGTAGTCCTCATTTACTATGCACAGGTTCGCTGCAGGGGGATTACCTTTTATAGATAACAAAGGAAAGAATGTTGCTAACTACTTCAAAGAGAAGGATGTTGCAGATTAGGAGGAAAAGTAGTTGAACTGGTCACACTCCATACTTGGGAGGTTTAGCTCAGATTTTAGGAAGTTGCAGTAAGCCCTTGCTCCCTTAATTCAGGGTGAGGGAGTTTTAGCAAAAGCAAGTCTCATAGCCGTCTAGGTACAACGCAGGCCTGATTCCCCATGGGAAAACCTCTCCATGGGTATGGTCCTGCATGCCACTCACTCCTCACTGGTTTTCCACATGGAGTCCGAGCTACAATTCTATAGCATTCGAAGTGGTTCCCTACACTTTATCAGATTCCTCAGTTGGTTGGAGTCATTCCATGCACGGCAAGATTCCGTGCCCTGATCTCTGATCAGGGCATGTGTGTAGCTAGGTGACAGGTTTGATCCCGGGTTGTGGCACATACAGGACTCGACCAATTGATGTTTCTCTCTCATATACATGTTTCCTTCTCTCTCCCCTTCTTCTCTCTCTCTAAAATAAAAAAATGTATCCTCAGGTGAGGATTTTTTAAAAAATGAACAACATGATGAAAACATCAATGAGATAACCACAGAGCTATGGGATGGTGGCATTTAAAAATACTTTTTACTTTTTAGAGGAGATGATGGCAGCAGAGTAGCTGGAAGCTCTGTCCACTTGCTTCCAAACCCGGACTGGTCTTGCAGCCAAACCACAGAGCCACCAACTTGAAACTCCAGTAGAAAGTGAGTGACAGCATGTGTGAGTGAGTGCATACGCAGATGAGATATGGGGAGTGTGTGTGAGTGGTCAAGAGCCTGCCCACCTGTAGGGCACCTGGGAGTGGGTGACTCTGGCTCTCCAAGTGGGGCAACTGCCACCAATGCTGCCCAAACCAGCACTTCTGGCAGCGCAGATTCACATGGCCACAGATTGGCTCTGGCACTGAGAGCTCTGGGGGCAGAGAGAGATGGCCAGGGAGGTATTGGCTCCAGAACAGTGAGGCAGGAGCAGGCCCACCTGAAGCTGAAAATCTCTGGAGGGAGCGGGGACAGCACCCTGCCACCACCCCATGTTACTATATTGCTATAGTAATGGGGGGGGGGAGTGGAGAGCAATGGGGGAAAAATTGGGATAGCCATAAAAGAACAATAAAATATTCAATAAAAATAAGTAAATAAATAAAAATAGTTAACTTTTACAATTAAAATTTACTTAAATTTTTATTTTTGTTAGTTATAATTTATCTTTTTTGTTATATATTTTTATTTTATATTGTTGTTCAAGTACAGTTGTCTCCATTTTCTCCCCACCACTCTTGCTGATCCCAGCCATCCCCACTTCCCACCCTTGATCCTGCCCCACTTTGGCTTTGTCCATGTGTCCTTTGTACATGTTCCTTGACAAACCTTCCCCTTCTTTCCCCCATTATTTCCCTCCCTCCTCCCCTCTGGTCACTGTCAGTTTGTTCTTTATTTCCATATCTCAGCTTATATTTTATTCATTTGTTTTTTTTGTTGATTATGTTCCACTTATAGGTGAAATCTTATGGTATTTGTCTTTCATCGCCTGGCTTATTTCACTTAGCATAATGCTTTCCAGTTCCATTCATGCTGTCTCAAAGGGTAGGAGCTCCTTCTTTCTTTCTGCTGCATAGTATTCCATTGTGTAAATGTACCATAGTTTTTTGATCCACTCATTTACTAATGGACACTTAGGTTGCTTCCAGCACTTGGCTATTGTAAATTGCGCTACTGTGAACATGGGGGTGTATAGGTTCTTTTGAACTGGTGTTTCAGAAAACATACCATTTTAACAAAAAAAAAAATCACTGGGGAATTACTGGGTGGATCCATATATTGCTTTAATAAACACCGAAAAGCCCTGGCTGGTTTGGCTCAGTGGATTGAGCACCTGACTGCAAACCAAAATGTCGCAGTTCGATTCCCAGTCTAGGGCACGTGCCTGGGTTGCAGCCCAGGTCCCCAGTAGTAGGCATGCAAGAGGCAACTACACATTGATTTTCTCCCTTCTTTCCCCTCTCTAAAATAAATAAATAAATAAATAAATGAAATCTTAAAAAAAAAAAACACTGAAAATCACAGTATAGTAATTGTTCATTTAATAAATTCATCACTTGAAGCACCATTACAATGTTTGAACATACTATGCAAATTTCATAGTCCATTTTTAAGGATATATGAAATTGTTAGCTGTGGTGTTTCATAATAATTGCCATGAATAGTTAACATTTGGTGTGCATGCTTGAGGGTTGAGTTGCATTAATGAGACTTTCTCAGATTGGTTGTGGACAATGAGAGGGAAGAGAGCCTTGATCCCAGAGTCTAAGCAATCATATAAAATCTGACCTTGCTGACCACCAGCCCAATACTGTAAGAGCTGCAGAGAAAGAACCCCTAAGGGAATACTCTGTTGGGAAATGCTCTGCCTGGTTTCAGGAATTGTAACCGCCCCCTGTGGCTAAGGCTGAGTGAGCGACCTCCGGACTGTGAGCCACTGAGGAAACAAAGCTTATCTCCCTGGCAAGAGCGCTGCTTCTGCCCTATCTCTATCCCCCAACACTTGGTCGGTCAGTCAGAGTCTATGGGTAAGACCCTCAGAGGAGAGGCAACCCAAGCAGACACCATCATGTGGGAGGCCATCAAGAAAGGACTCGGGGGCTGCAGCAAAGTGAGGGCGAAGGACCCTCACACCCCCTGGCTATTTTGACATAGCCTTAGTCCTCTTTCTGCCTGGGAGAAATGCTTCTTGGCTCTAATCCACTTAAGCCTGAATCTTGACGGGGAAGGGGTGCAGCCCTCTGCTAGAGTGGTTTCTGGGGTAATCAGGCATAATAAAGAATATGTAAAATACTGTGAAACCTGCTTTTGTTTAGAATGCTCTCAATTAAATAAAGATCCAAGCAAGAAGTGAGTTAGTTCCTCAAAGTTTTATGGTTCTTTAGCTATCTGACCCTTACTCAAA
>PVKM010005306.1:0-48339 GCA_004027735.1 Carollia perspicillata
GCATAATTTCTACCATTTTTATATTTTCTACATAAATACATAATTTTGCAGTTGGAAACAGTATGTTCAACAATTTCATGTTTTGTTTTTTTCACTTATCATCGTGAAATTTTTTCATATTGCTGCCCAGGTTCCTAACTGCACTTAATGGTCACAGAATATTCCATCAAGTGGTTGCACCGTAATTTAATTAACCGTCCCCCTGTAGTCATTATTTCCAATTTGCTATTACTACAAAAAACAAAGCACAGTAACCGTCTAAGCGTTTTTCCCTCCACTGGACTATGCTATCAGGTAAAGTCCCAGATGTGACGTTGCTGGGCACGAACCCTTCGATGGCTCTGAACACCTACTGCCGGGCTGCTTTCCCCAGGGGCCACCCCTCGGAAGGGACGGCGGCCCAGGGCAGGCACTCACCCGCTTGACGGCTCCCTCCCCGACGCGCTTCAGCTGCCGCACTTCTGTCCCCAGCTCCTGGCAGGACAGCCACGGGGAGCAGGCTGTCATCTGTCCCATCCTGAAGGAGCCGTAGGGACAGGGGCCGGGGTCCGTGGCGGCACGCCGAGGGGAAACGAAGAGCCGGTCGAGGCAGAGGTAGAGGAGCGCGTTCAGGAGGGCCATGGCCAGCAGCAGCCCCACCACGGGGGACACTTCCCGGTGGGGGGCGCCTTTCCTGCCATCCTGGGGCCTCTTTTCCATGTTGGTATCCTCTGCGACTTCCTGCAATGTAAAATGAAACAAGTAATAACGGTTGTTTTTCATCTCCATTCAGGTGTCTGGACGACAGGGGGCTGCAGGTGACATACCCTCTACGCCTGTTATTCTCAGCCTCCTGCACCTCCGTGTCACTGGAGGGTGAAAGAAGGCACTGAGTGCTGGGCTCGTACTGAATGTTCAGGGTCAGCTGCTCTCGGAATCAGGATTTTTTGTTACGCGCCGTAGTCCGGGTTCATCTCCTTTAGATTCCGTTAGAAGGGAGGCGTTAGCGTGTGTACGACTGTCTCACACTCTCCCACAGTGCTTGCACTGAGGACACAGTCGATGAAGAGTGAGCGAAATGAAAGTGTGGATGTCAGTCCAGTGGGGCTGGGACAGAAAGTGGACAAAGGAGGGCAGCAGGAGATTCGAGAGGGCGGTGGGTGGGGCTGGAATCCACCCCACCTAAGGTGGAATCTCGAACCCACCTAAGGAACTGGGATGTTCCTTGGAAGGGACTCAGAAGCCCCTTCATGTTTTAAGCAGCAAAGGCTACTTTCCAGCAGGGGTGGAAGGGACTGAGCCTGGGAGGCTGCTTCGGAGGCCCTGGCAACAACCCGGGATAAGAGCGGACGCGTGTCTGGGCTAGGACAGTGGTGGCGAGAGTGGGGAGAGGGCGACACGGAGATGGACTGCACACTAGACCACCGAAGGCGAGGCTACTCACCAAACCCACGGCGCCAGCTCTGACACCGGAGCCGGGGTGCGGAATGTGGTGAGGCTGCGGGCACCACAGCTGTAGTTGCTGGGTGGGGAGGGAGGGGGAGGGGAGAGGGCTGGGGAAGGACCCTGGCCATGGGGTGCCTGACACTCAGGGTGCTTGAGGCAGAGGCTACCTATGAACCAGAATGGAACTGTGTCAGTACTTCGACCAGGGCCATGGCCATACCAGTTAGTGTGTGACAGCTGAATACGAGCACTGAGAGGCATGGGGACAGCAGTGACAGGACTGACCCTGCACTTCTTGGTTCTGAGACGTGTGTGACATGAAGCTTTACCTCCTAGGTACGTCTGCCTTCTGCTGGTTCAGGTCTCCATCCAGACACCTGGGTCAGTCAGTGTTCAGGTTGGCCCCGGGCACTGGTTAGAGAGTACTCTGCCACAAAGTGCCAAAAAAGTTTGTTAAATAAACATTGAAACTCTGCACACAGACAAATGGCAATAGTAGAAATGGTTCGCCTCCCGCAGGGGCCCTCCCTGTGTCTGGGTGTCCCTCCAGCTCTTGAGTCCAGGACGGAGCAGCGGCTGCAGGGAAGTCCTCCTGCGGCGGGCTGCGGTCGTGAAGCCCCGTCAGCCTGTCTGGAGACAATGCTGAACATCCACCTGACTTTGCGGTTTCCCAGGAAACCAGACCCAGACCGGATCTTGACCTCTTCACAGACTGCGCTGCTTGCCTTCCAGCCCCTCAAAATAAAGCATCATTTCCATTTTGCCTAAATGCCGCCTGTCCCCCAAATTCTGTATCAACTCTCTGTTCCCTGACTGAGACAGCAGGTCCCAACGCTGTGCGGGTCACTCAGCGCAGTGGGCCCATAACACTGACAGGTTCCTTCCCATGGGCTGGGTCCCCCTCTCTTCAAACTCTATCACCTCCACCCGACCTCCTCTCTCAGCTGATGCTCATTTCCCACGTTCCTGAAAAAACAGAAGCAGTCAGAGAGCGCTGCCCTGAGCCCCCGCACCACACTGCAGGCTGCCACTCCCCACCCAGTCTTTTCTGCGACTCTGAACAAAACCTGATGGCCACTACAGCCCCGTGCCTGCACAGACCTCTCCCTGCAGGCCTGCTCGTGGGCGCCCCCCATCTCCAGAATCGTGACCAGCGTGCCCTAACTTCCCCCTCCATTTCAAACACCCTCCCATCACCCTACCTCCCCTCCACTCATTGCCTTATTTCTCTCTTCCCTTTTTGCAAACTCCTTTAAAAACTCTCTACACTCACTGTATCCACCTCTGCCCCGTTTCTCTTGAAATCACTGCTACTCCCACAGAGACGGTGTCCAGGTGACCTCTACAATGGTAGACACAATAGTCAATTCACAGTCCTGGTCGTGACCCCTCAGCAGCATCTGGCATGGCTGATCGCTCCCTCCTCCTTAGACCGCTTTCTTTCCTTGGTTCCCAGGGAACTGCACCCTGGTGGCTCCCCCAGTCTCTGACTGTCACTGATGGAGTGCCCCAGCTCGGACGTGACCTCTTCACTCACTGCCTACAGGGCTAGGTGATCTGTCTGGACTCAGGACTCTCCCATCTCCACCGGTTGCCAGCTCCCAAATGTCCAGCCTTCTCAGACCTCTAGACTTGCTTCCTTGAAACCTCTATTTAGATGTCTGAAGGACAACTCAAAAATATTTGTCTTCAGCATAAAAATACAATAACTCAATTTTAAAATGGGTGAAGAACCTGAACAGACATTTCTGCAAAGTAGATGTATGCATGGCCAATAGGTGGGTGGAAAGATGCTCAACCCTATCAGAATTCAAGGGAAATACAAACCTCATCAGGCATCCACAGGATGGCTGTGAACAGAGTCAGACAATAACAAGTGTTGACAAGGATGCGGAGAAACAGGAACCCTAATGCACTTCCACAGTTCTGGGTGGGAATGTAAGATGGTGCAGCCACTGTGGAAAACAGTCTGGCAGGTCCGTAAAAGGTTAAATAAAAAGTTACCATATCAACCAGTAAATCCACTGCTAGGTATATACCCAACAAAACACATCCATATAAACACTTGTAGAAAAATGTTCACAGCAGGGTTAGCTAAAGACTGAAAAAAACTGCCTGTCCATACTCAAAAGCCTGCGTATGATATGACTCCATTCATATGAAATGTCCAGAGCAGGCAAATCCAGAGACAGAAAGCAGATTGGTGGTCGCCAGGGGCTGGGGGAAATGGGGCGTGGGGAGTGGCTGCTAGTACATACAGGGTTCCTTTCTGGATGAAACGCTTAAGAATCTGCAGTAATGGTTGTAAGTGCACTAAAAGTCACTGGTGCTACACTCAAAAATAGCAAATTTTACAGTATGTGAATACCCAACTTTAAAAGATAAAAATTCTCCCCAAACAGGGCACCTGCCCTTCCCCTCCCAAATCACTGTTCTCCCAGTGTTTGCAGTCTCAGTAAATGACAGGTCTATTCTTCCCGTCACCCAGGCCAGCGAAGCTACAGGTCAAGGGTGACAGCCTGCCACTGCTCCTTTCCAAGCAGGAGACTTTAGAAATAATGGGTTCTTCCACAGTTCTGTGTTTTTCCTATTTACTTAAAGAAAGGGCTGCTTTGCTGGTCTCTCCTCTCCTTAAGAGGTGCGCAGGAAACCCTGGCTCCAGCATCAGTCATCGAACTCTTTTTCTCGAAGTGATGCCATCTGCTCACCCCACCACCTCGGTCTGCCCAGCTCTGCCCAGCAACCAGCAACGTCCTGACAGTTGCTTGCTCCTCTTTCTCATGCAGATCCCAGGCCTGCATCTTTCTCTCCAGTCCACTCTGTCATCTTCGAGGACTTCAACTGAAACTACAATGCCTTTTACCACTCAGCCCTCGGTCTCTTGAGCTCCTTCCGCTAGTCCCGATCCTCAGAGGCTGATCTTAAAGAAATGAGTAGCCCTGGCTGATGTAGCTCAGTGGATTGAGCACGGGCCTGTGAAGCAAAGGGTCACTGGTTCCATTTCCAGTCAGGGCACATGTCTGGGTTGCAGGCCAGGTCCCCAGTGGGGGACACATGAGAAGCAACCACACATTGATGTTTCTCTCCCGCTCTTTCTCCTACCCCTCCCCCTCTCTAAAAATAAATAAACAAAATGTTAAAAAGAAAAAGAAATGAGTAAAACAACTGCCATCTCTCCCTACAGCAGTTAAAGCTGACCAAGTGTGTCTCACTCAGATGTCAGGTCAGGGAGCAGCCAACTTTTTCTGTAAAGGTCCAGGTGGTAACTCTCCAGGTTGCGGGGCCAGAAGCTGGAACTGAGAGCCGCGTCACTGTGACTGGTGGTGCCCTGAGCAGCCGTGCACAGGGATGAGCTGTCATGCAGCGTCTCCGTCACAGTTACTAAACTCTGACTAAACTCTGTCACCGGAATGCAGGAGCAGCCCCAAACACTACACAAGCAAATGTGCATGGCTGTATATAAAAACCCTTTATTTACAGGCACTGAATTAGAATTTCATAGTTTTCATGTGTCACGAAAAATTGTTCTTTTAACTCCCCCACCCCCAGTATTTTAAAAGGTTAAAAAAAAAAGCACTTAACTCAGAGGCTGTACCAAACAGGTGGGGCAGCAGTTGGCCACGCCCCGCCGTGGATGACAGACAGCCCTCCGGGTCTGCTGCGGGCCCTGTTTCCTTCCTCTGCTTTCCCTCTAGGCAATCTCATCCACGAACACTTCCGAGTCTCCATAGCCGCCCAGATCTCTCTATGCTTCACTCAGCCGGCTCTTCCAGGTCTGGGCTGTCTGGGTCTCTCCTGTCCACAACATGCCCCTTCTCCAGGGTTCCCTCTCTGTGACAGGCACACAGCACACCCACTCCCTCAAGTCACAAAACAGGTGACTTGATTCCTCCCTTCCCTAGCCACTAAACCTATCCATCACAGCACAGTCCATTCTATCACCCAAACGTCTCTCAGACCTGTTCACCTCTCCCCTTCCTTGCTCCCCCATCCCTGGCCTAAGCTGTCAGCGTCTCTTACCTGGGCTTCTGCAACAGTTTCCTACACCATCTCCCACTTTCTCTTTTCCAACCCATTCTCCACACAGCAAACAAGGCCTTTTTTTCTTTCCTGAAATGCTTCAAGCACAGAGAAAACTAAATAATAGGACATCCACTCAGCTTTGTCAGGTAACACTGCATCACATTTTTAAAAGACCTTTTTTTAAAGATATGAAATATCACACACATAGTTGAAGCCCTGTGGACCCCTCCCAGCCCTATACTGCCCCCTCCCAGAAAGTCCTCACCGTCCACAGATTGGTGTTGTCAATTCCCAAACTCTGGTCCCAGGCCCTGGAGCAGCAGCATCACCTGGGAACTCACGAAAAACCCGAGTTCTCAAGTTCTGGCTCCAGGCCTCACCCCGAACTTCCCAAATCAGACACTCTGAGGTGGGCCCCAGAAATCTGTTTTGACAAGTTCTCCAGGTGATTTAGATGCACATTAAAGTCTGAGAATCACTGGTGCATTTAATTCCCGTACATGTGTTTTATTTTCACCACATAAGCCCATTTCTTAAAGGTTGTTTATTCCCCCTCAGCACCTGATGGGCTTTCTTCTTTCAAAGGCATATTTCTGGAGAAGGCCACCCAGAGCCTGGGATCTAAGTTGTGTGGCTAAAGGAAATTTCTTGCCCAGAAATAAGCAAAAAAGACACTAGTTATGGGAAAAAAAAAAACCCAGCACATTAAGGAATAACAACGGTGGGGCCAGCTGGGAAGGAGAAATTCAGGCACTGTTTAGAAGAAAAGGATTCCTGACATTCATAGGAAAAAGCTGGTAAACGGGGAAAAGACTGCAAACCACCACTCTAAACTCACAGTTTAACTTAAAAAAAAAGAAGAAAAGCAATGCAACAAAATCAGTTTTCACTAACTTACAAAATTTTATATAACCAGAGACGCCACGGATTAATGTCACTCAATACACTTTAGAGTGGAATGCCATTAAAATAATTGTTTTAAATAATCCTGGTGTTGACTTAGCCTTAAGGTTCTATATAGTAAAGATAAGGGATGGCGAAGACAGGATTACTAAATAAAAAGGCTCAATAAAAAAAGGGCAGCATATGTTTGCACCTTAACACAGAGCTTGCACCTAGAGGCCGCTAGCAGTGCTGGCACGAATGATCGCGGCCAGAATAAACGCCTGGGAGAAGGACCTGAAGCCTGTTATGTTAGCTTCTGTCCAGCTCGCGCTCCGGGAAGGATACAGAGGGGGCCCGGAGGGTGGGCGCCGGCTGCCCCGGGCCAGCGTGGCCTCCAGCTGGAATCGGGTCGAGCAGCCCAAAAGGCACGCGGGGCTGCCAGGGCTTGGGGCTGAGGGACATCAGCTGGGCCAGGGACGAGCCCCGCAGGAGGCCGCTGCCCTCTGCACCCTTCCCGCAGCACCTGTCTCTCGTCTGCTGAGCTCCCAGCCATATCCCTCCCTGCGGTCCCCCCATCCTTTCCTCGATCCGCCGCGCCTACCTGCGGCCCTGGGCCGGGCACGCAGCCTCCTGCGCCTGCGTGGCCGGAAACAAGCCGACAAGCCGGGGCAGGACGTGCGCGAGTCTGCCCCCTGGTGTCCGCCGCCCGCCGGCCCCCGGAGACCGGACGCTGCACCGTAAAGGAGTTTGAGCAACTCGCAGATTCCAGCCCAGGTGCACCGACCGGTCATTCTCCTATCCTGGTTTGTTCTCTACAAGCGTAGATGATGTGTTGGCCTATCACTGTTTTAGTTCAGACGCCCAGCCTGGTGCTAGGTACCGTAGAGAGGAGCTCTAACGTATAGACCCTTTAAAAACCTCCAGGTCGGTGCAAAGTCATGGTTTTCAAAGCGTGGTCCTCAGACCAAATGATGATGCTTCACACCTCCAGGGCAACTGTTAGGCTTGCACATTCTCGGCTCCGTCCCAGACCTAGGGGGTTGGGGCCATCACTCTGTGCTTAACCAGGCCTCTGGGCGATGCTGATGCCTTGAAGACTGAGAACCACTGGCGGAAAGGAAGAGGCTTAGCCCGGAGCAGGAACACTGAGCTTTTCCCATTCAAGGGCCCTAAGGAGAAGCACTGGAAAGGGGACGGGAAGCTGAAAGGCTTAACAGGTTCCACCGCCGTTTGTACCCGGTGGAAAATGCTAGAGGAAAGGTTGCAACATTGGAAGTTCGTCATAGGATGATATATCTTTTTGTTTGTTTAAACCAGAAGTGTTATCTTCCACATTGACACATTTTCCAAGTTTGTAATCAAGAAACTATCATGATGTACGTTAAAAAATCGAGTCTGGACTGGTAATCTAAACAATGAAAATTAAGAATAACTTGAAGCTACTTGCCTATCAGATTGGCAAATAGCAAAAATTACCAAAAATGGTAATGCCTCTTGATATACAGAATCTAAACGTTTCCCCACACCTACTCATGAGTGTAAATTTGCATAACGTGTAACAGTTCCACCTGTGTATAATGGGCCCCAGCAAATCCCCTTTCTAGGAATTCACCATGTGGAAATAATTGAATTTGCAAGAGAGCTCACCGAAGTGTTGACAATGGATGTTTATAACAGGAAAAAAAAAGAAAAGTTTAACAATAGGGCTTTCTGAAAGAAGTTACATCCATGTAGCCATTTAAAACGATGTGGTTGGTATAATGGGTACAGAGTTTCATTTTGCGAAGATGAAAATGTTCAAGATGGATGATGGTGATGGTTGCATAACAATGTGAATGGGCATGATGCCACTTAAAAATGGTTAAAATGGTCAATTTATGTTATGTGTATTTTACCACAGTAAAAAGAAAGATGCTATAGATCTATATGTTTTTACATGAAAGGGTATTGATAACCTATGGCTAAGGGTGGGGAAGTAATCCCATTAAAAAAACCCCACTATATACAAAAATTTTATTCTATATAACCACGATATATAAAATTCTATTAATCTTATTAATTCTGTATAAACACTATATATAAAAATTCTATTTTATTGGTGATAACCACAATACATAGAATGGAATTTTGGACAATTTAAAGTTTCTCTTTTTGTTCACATGTATTTCTTAATTTTTATGTAATTAACATGTATTACTTCATGTGTATACATACATGAAAGATAAGCCTGGTATCAATATGTGATATATATGAGAGGAAGGATCCTGAAACAAGCCCATTAAAAAGTAATTTTTAAAAAGAATATAAAAGGAGATGAGTGAGATAAGACAAACTTTGAATGGAAAAATCAGGAGTTAACTGACAAGACAGGAAATGAGGAAAGAAATGAATAAAATGCAGTCAGTTCTGCTATTTGAACATATTTGAACAGCAAGTTTGTTGCAGTAATATTGATGTATTGGGAAGTTATTTGAGACTTGCACAGATTTCCCATTTGTTTACATGTGATTTCACCCTGGAGAAACACCAGGGGAGCAGAAAACTGCGCAGGCTGAGCCCCACTGCATAGGAAGGATCAAAGCACACATGCCCTTTGCCATCTACCAGTGTCTCCAGTCCCCGTGGGGGTCTGAGCCGCACTCATCCACATCCGGTGTGGCAACCTCCAGATCGATTTCGGATGCCCCTCCCTCCATCAGTTCCCAGTAACTCCCAAGCCGCAACGCCCCCTCCAGGGCCTGCTCCCACAGGCAAGCCTCAGGTGTTTCCGAGGTCAACAGCCGAAATGTGCACAACTGTGTTGCCACTGTGAGTTGTCTCTTTTAAACTGGTGAGTTTTTGAGTGTCGTGTCTAACGCCATTTTTACCACAAGCCCCCTGGTTTCTCTTGGTGATTCTGCATGGCATGGTGACATAGGAACAGAGAATCACATTCTAGCAGGTGACCGGACATGGCTTTAGGGGTGTTTCTGGTGCAACCAGAGCAGCATCACTGACAGAGCAGACATTCTAAGATTGAAATGGAGCGGGAGTCCAAGTTAATACCCAGCAGGACTTTACATCTCTGGTGAGTGGACACTAGTCAGGATTCCCCGTATACAAGAATTACCTCCCTGAGAGGATCCTGTGATGCTCTGGAAAAGAATGTTCTTTCCGAGAGAGAGAACACACAGACAAGAGAGCTGAAGCTGAGCTCTTGGAAACTGTAATTGCAGGACAAGAGGGAATTTCTGTAAGGAACAGAGCATCTGTAAAAGCTAATGAGGGAGAGAGTCCAAAAGGGACAAGAGGGCTGAGTCCTACTAAGGTAGAGCAAACACATGCAAACTTTTCTTCCCCACTGAACACAACTAGGAAACCTGAGAAGAATCCATTGCACAGTTGTCTGGGGTCTCTGGAAAGTGAATGACACCAGATCAAAGAACACCAACTTTCTCACACCACGGACTGGTCATGATGTTCCTGTTTTTCCTCTGGTCTGAACTCGCACAGCCCACAGCCTGGAAGCAAGCACTGGAGTGGGGCGGGGTGGGGGTGTATGGTGGGCAGAAAGACACCCTGGAGAAAGCCTCTGGTTCTGGCTTATAAAGCAGAAATGGCAACTCCTGAAATTTGTAGAGATTGGAGAAAATTAGTCTGTTTTCTCTCTTTCCTTTTTACTTAATTCCCTTGCACCCCAACTCCCAATGAACCCGTGGCAGGAGCAGCGCAGGAGCAAAAGTGGCTGGCAATAGAACAGTAGGAGCCCAAACTGGGAGAGAGCGCACCGCCCTTCCATCAGTGCAACTCTGACTGGCAGAGGGCAGGGACAAGATCCACCGCTTTTTCTGTTTTTCCCTGTCGCTGTGGCAAAGCTGTGGAAGTGGGCAGTTTCTCGCCTGACATGGGAGGTTTCTGGCCAGAGGACTAAAATGAGGAACCCCAGGCACCTGGAAAGTACGGGGAAGAAAGAGAAAAGGGAGGAGATCAGGAGAGCAATTCTATAAAGTTTTTTATGAACTCTTGGGCTCACCCCGACCATCATATGTCGGATGCTAACTGGCATACCAAAGAACACTCTGGAAACAAAAGTTAAAATAGAAAGTATCAGTAAAGAAATAGACAATATTGGCCCTGGCTGGTGTGGCTCAGTGGATTTGAGTGCTGGCCTGTGAACCAAAAGGTTACCAGTTCGATTCCCAGGCAGGGCACATGCCTGGATTGTAGGCCAGGTAGCTGGTTGGAGGCATGTGAGAGGCAACCAATCAACATTTCTCACACATCAATGTTTCTCTCCCTCTTTTTCCCTACCTACCCCTCTCTCTAAATATAAATAAAATCTTTTAAAAAAGGAAATAGAAGATATTAAGAAGGACCAAACATTTTAAAATCTAAAAATAACTAAAACAAGCCCTGGCTGGTAGCTCAGTGGATTGAGCGCGGGCCTGCGAACCAAAGAAGCACGGTTCGATTCCCAGTCAGGGCACATGCCTGGGTTGCAGGCCAGTTCCCAGCGGGGGACACACAAGAGGCAACCATACATTGATATTTCTCTCCTTCTCTCCTTCCCTTCCCCTCTAAAGATAAATAAAGAAAATCTAAAAAAAAAAAAAAACTAAAACAAAAAACTCACCGGCTAGATCCAATAGCAGAGTGGAGATGACAAAAGACAGAGAGAATCGAGAGAACCTGAAGACCGATGAATGGAAATGAGCCAATCTGACCACCAGAGAGAAAAGGAGGAGAAATGAATAGAGCCTCCATAACATTTGGGACAAGAACAAAAGGTCTAATATGCAGTCATCAGAGTCCCACAGGAAAAGAGAACGTATTAGAAAAAAATTTTGATAAAATAATGGCTGAAAATGTCCCAAGTTTGGTGAAAACACACAGCTACAGATTCAAGCTGAACAAACAGGATAAATCCAAAGATACCCATGCCCAAACACATCAAAATCAAATGATGAAAACTAAAGACAAACTAAAAATTTTGAAAGTAGCTAAAGAAAAATGATGCCTAACCTACTGATGAAGAAACATTCTAATGACAGTAGATTTCTCACTGGAAACCATAAAGGCTGAAGGAAGTGGCCAAATGTTTTTCAAGAAAAAAAATTTACGCCCAGGATTCTATATTCAGAGAAATATCCTTGAGGAATGAAAGTGAAATAAAGCCTTTCTCAGATGTAGGAAAACTAAGAGAATTTGCAATGAGCAAATATATTCTAAAAGAACTGCTGAAAGAAATTTCTTCAGATAAAAGAGAAATATCAGAAGGAAACTTGGAAAATCAGGAATGGAAGAATAGCAGAAATGTAAGTATCAGTGGAAATATAAAAGACTACTCTTCTTGAGTTCTTTAAAAACATGTTTGGCCCTGGCCAGGTGGCTCAGTTGGTTGGAACATCGTCTTGGACACCAAAAGGCCGTAGGTTTGATTTCTGGTCAGGGCACATACACAGGCTGCAGGTTTGATCCCCAGTCAGCGCTCATAACGGAGGCAACCAATCAATGTTTCTTTCTCTCCCCCTTCCTCTCTCTCTAAAATCAATAAACATATCCTCAGGTGAGGATTAAAAAAATGTTTGGTGGTTGAATGCAGAAAGTATAAAATTGTCTGATGGGTTTTCAATGTAACTATGTGCATGATATTCTAGACGGGTCACTTGGAAAATACTGGTTTGTTGAGTTATGCACATCTCCCAGCTGTTGACATATTTAATTATACAATATCAAAAAATGGCCCTAACATCATCACATTGATTTCATTCGAGAGGTTACAGGTATTAGGAAGCTGTCAAGCTCACCGTGGTAGATTAAACTTTCCTATTGAAATCTCAAATTGTATCATTGGCAAAACATTTAGTTGTTTTCCTTAAAGTGACAGACTAACTTCATTTTTGAGAAAATGAATGCCAGCCATCCAAAGTATGAATAACCAGTTTTCAGTTGTTCGTTCACGTAAAAATGACATTCATTCTATGAAAAGCGGCCACATTTTAACTGTTGGTCCAATGTAAATTGCCTGTTAGGAGATGGTCCTTATTGGGAGTGTCAAAGCCTAAAACTATCATACGTTTAAATCCTGCGCCTCCTTACCCAATTCCATGCTCACTAAGCAACTTTTTGATACATGAATTGACAATTTGTTAAACTTCAGGCAGAAAATATCAAGTGGCTAGGCTGATGTAACTCCTTGGTCTGCTTCAGTTACCTTTCTCAATGTAAACCGGTCAACTGCCATTAGGCTTTCTATTGAAGTCTCTCTGAGCTTTGAGTCAGCAGGCCTGAATCCAATCCATCTGGGGACATTAACGAGGTAGTTTCTGAGAGTAAATGCTATCTTATGAAAACTTCTTTATACACTTTTTGTACCTTATGAAACCCTTGGAATTGGAGACCCTTATGAAAATTTCAATGCAAAACCAGAGATTTTTGCAGCCTGGCAGGCATGGCTCAGTGGATTGAATGCTGATCTCTAAATCTAGAGGTTGCTGGTTCAATTCCTAGTCAGGGCACATGCCTGGGTTTGTGGGCCTGGTCCCTGGTCAGGGAGCCTGCAAGAGGGAACTGATCAGTGTTCTCTCTCTTGCACTGATGTTTCTATCCCTCTCTTCTTCCCTCCCTTCCCCTCTAATAAACAAAACCTTAAGAAAGTAAAATAAAATCCAAGATTTTTGGAGTCTATGAACAACAAAAACATGTTAAAAATAACATGCCACCTATTTCCTCCAAAGTATTAAAATATTATTTTTTCTGAATTCTTGAGAATAATTTTTCTACTCTATATAATTTTAGCTGTAGTGTACTTTGAACACTGAACAAAAATTCTTTACTGATAAAGTGAGATTTAATTATATGCAGGAGGGAAACTGGCTTAACACTCCAACTTCTTCCTAGCATGTCTTCCTCAATTGCAGAAGCTGGACAGCTGTAAACTACATTTCCCAGATTACTTTGCAATTAAGAGTTTAAGATGTCAAATTTAGGTTCTCTCCAATCAGATGCACTAGAGTGAGCCTTTACACGAGAAAGGAAGCAGATGTGCTTGCAGGGAACGTGGCAGAGGTGGAGAGGCCCATTCAGCAGGTCCTGACCCCAGCACAGGCAACAGCGAGCTGATGGGCCAGTTCTGTAGTGCCGCTTTGGGATGAATCATTTCTGGGAGGGTCAGGCGGTCATTCTATGAACTAGCTGATATACCTTAATAAACCCTTTGGGTTTAAACTTCCTTTAGTGGACTTTGTTACATGTAGTCAACGGACCAATTCAAGCTGTAGTAATATTTCCTTTAATGTAATCATGTTTCTAGTTTCTACAATTTTATATCAATATTTTCTTCCTCAACTGCTTTTCTAAGCTAAGATAATGTCCCTTGAATATAGTTAAATGTTATTTAAAAGCATCAAAATACTATGGCGTTGTTTTAGGATACATCTGTAATTTTATTACAAAACCATTCTTTTGGCATTAGTTGGTTATAGTGATAGCGAGATACTGTGCGTGTGGCATAACGGCTCTACTGTAAGTTTCATTCCTTGCTTCCTGAACCGAAATTGAAGTTACTTCATATCCATTACATACCAGTTATCCGCAGTCATCAATGCTGCAAATCCTGATGCATATACCATTTAAGGAGCTGATACTAAGGGATTAGAGTAAATGTTGATAAGACTACAAAAGTTCCTTTATGTGACTGTGTTTCTTCTCCCTCCCCCCAAATTACTCTGCTTTAAAAGAATCAAATGACTTAGAGCTAGTATGAATAGCAGCAGCACCCAGGGAACATTACACATAGTTCTTGTTAAAAAGCAACACCTGTGCAAGTTTTACACCACAGGCAAAAGGAATGCTCGCTCTAGTTTTAAACTCCTGCATTAGAGTCTCTTAAAAAAATAAAAGCATTCTATGAAGTTCTTCTAGATGGTGTTATTGCTGTACATTTGTTGGTGGGTCACTTTCTGTGCTGTGTTTGCTTTGAAGAGATCTTCCGATGTATCTCCAATATTCCTTTCTTATAGTGTCCTTTTCTTTAGCTAGGATTTCACATAACTAAAAATGAAAAACAAAAAAAACTCATTAAAGAAAACGCATAATTCAATCTTTAGGGCAAATGCTTCTGAGCTAACACAGTTCAGCTCAGATGGTGTTCAGATGAGACACACCCTGAGAATCATAAACCAGGTTCGCTGGCGACGTGGGCGGTGCCCTAAGCAGCAGACATAGCCCTGCACTGAATTCTGAGTGACCGTGTTGAAAGGGGCATGAATGTTAGCACTGGGCAGACCCCGTTCTGAGAACCCCAAAATAAAAGCGCTGAGTTCCACCGGCTTACCTCCAATGCTTTACTAAGAATGTCCTCCTTGTTGTCACATTGGTTTTCTAGCATATCTTCATAGATATCCACGAGAAAGGCAATTAGGTAGGGGGAACTGTGACTTGGTTGCAAATCAAGTAATTGATTTAATAGATCGGGATATTTGGAAAGACCACGATCCTGCAAAATCCTAAAAAAAAGTTATTCTAAATTTTGAGAAGAAAGATAGTATAGAGATCAAGAAATAACCCCAGAGAAATAAACAAGAAAAGGAGACTTACTTTGAATGAATGAGCTTGAAGCTAAATGAACATTTTAAATTATATGTGAGCTTTCTCATGATAATTCAGAGCTGCATAAAATTAATTTATAAGAATTATGAAGCTTAGGCCCTGGCTGGTGTGGCTCAGTGGATTGAGCGCCAGCCTGCAAACCAAAGGGTTGCTGATTCAATTCCCAGTCAGGGCACATGCCTGGGTTATAGGCCAGGTCCTCAGCAGGGGGCACGTTAAGAGGCAACCACACATTGATGTTTCTCTCCCTCTCTTTCTCTCTCCTTTCCCCTCTGTCTAAAAATAAATAAAATCTAAAAAAAAGAATAATGAAGTTTAAAAGTGATCATTTATAACTGAAACTGCAACACATAAAATTAAAGCAAAAAATAAATCATCTTCTTAAAATTGAAAAGTGAAGGAAAACACATGAGAGATTTTTTCTGATTCTTTGTCACATGGTTCCTTATCTGTTTAGCTGCCCAGATACTAGAGGAGCCTACCCTGGCCACACCCCGCAACATGACTGGGCTCGGTACTTGGGCTCTAGAAGACCTCTCAGTTCCACAAGGAAACTGGTCATGTCAGTAGCCAGGCAAGGGAAACCATGTCAGTTTAACAAGTGAGACACGTAACAGGAGAGCTCTAAAAGTAAAAACAGAAAGGCTGGCAATCTGATTGTAAACAGTGCCCTGCCTTACTGTGTTCCTGAGCTGAACAAAAACTGAGTGTGTGTATCCCACTCTTCGACATAAAGACTGAAGGATTTGTGAATACAATTATAACTGTATTATTGTTTACTCATGGACTGCCCTGTGCTGGGATGTGCCTGGGAGGTGAAGAGAAGGGTAGAGGGCACTGTTCTTGGTTGTTACCATAACACACTTCTTTTTTCCTTTAATATTTTATTTATTTATTTTTAGAGAGTGAGGAAGGAAGGGAGAAAGAGAAGGAGAGAAATATCAGTGTGTGGCTGCCTCTCGTGCACCCGGACTGAAGACCTGGCCCACAACCCAGGCATGTGCCCTGACTGGGAATTGAACCAGAGACCTCTTGGCTTGCAGCCCACACTCAATCCACTGAACTACACCAGCCAGGGCCATAACACACTTCTGCTCTCAGAGAAATATAGAAAATTCTTTAGTAGCCTTTTGGAATCTGATTATTGAACATATTCCATGATGCATCATATTAACAGATTATATTTTATACAAAAGAAGCAAAAACCACCTCTTACCCTTTCAAATAGTTCCATGCACTTTCATTATGTGGTACTAGTTTGATCATTTCCAGAGTGTACCTGTAAGAAGAAAACCACAAATAAATATGTATATAATTTAAAGAGCAGTGCGATAATTAGAAACAGTTTTATAAGAGTGTGGCACAGCTCAGGTCTGTGCTTTCATTTCTCTTAGTGGACTTTGGTGTCATTCTGGGTCTTATCTAAATCTCTCCAGTCTCCGGCTGTCAATTCTTATTTACAAAGTTCTTCCCTATTATAGATTTGTATCCAGTCCTGGGGAAGGACACTTAATATGAAGGCTCAATTCACAACAGAAAAATAAATTACTGGGGGGATTTCATTTAATTTAGGCTTTCCCTCTGAAGGAAATGTCGGCTAAAACAAGATTTTCCATTTACTGCTAAAGCAATCTTAGGGGAAAAGTCCCAGATATGTTTATGGCTGTCAAAGTCGCTGATAAAGGAGAACTATATAACTTCAGGCACTATAATAAAGAATAGACACCATGGAAATTACACAGACAATGAATAAAAATAAGAAACCAACACAAATGTATATTTCTTTAAAAAAAATCCTCACTTGAGGATGCGTTTGTTGATTTTAGAGAGAGGGGAAAAGGGGGCAGAAAGAGAGAAACATCAATCAGTTGCCTTCCGTCCGTGTCCTGACTAGGACCGAGCCACAACCTAGGTATGTGCCCTGACCGGAGACCGAACCTGCAGCCTTTTGGTGTGTGGGATGACACCTCAGCCAGCTGAACCACCCAGTCGGGGCGCCAATGTACATTTCTTATGTTCCAAAACAAGGTTACTAGTGAACTATGATGTGATTCCCAGTCAAAATGGATAGTCCCTATTTTCTCTTCCGCTGAACCAGATTATTATTAAATATAATTCAGACCCAGTTACAAAAAACTCCAATAAAGTTACAGAACATTGCTTCACTATATACTTGCTCAAATAAGTAAGACACCAACTAAAGTTTGGTAACCTTGGTTTTGTTGCAGTGCTGGTAACAAGAGCATTTTTTCTTCAGAGAAAACAGCAATAAACTGATTCAGTGTTATTAAAAGTTTTGTTCCCAATTACTTTTACATGACCTAATGTTTTCAGTTATTTGTAAAACCATGTTCCCGCAGGTATTAACTATTCCTTTCAGAAGATTCTTAGTTTCATTTCGGCAAACCTAAAAAAATTCATTTGCGCACATGCACTCAAGCATCATCCACTTTAATGGCTGAAACACAGACCTGGATGTCAGATGGCCTGGCATCAACCCTAGCCTCATCAGTTATTATCTACGTGCCCTACGCACACTGCAGAACTACTCTGAGTCTCAAGCTCTTCATCAGGTATCTCAGAGTGTTAAGTGAATTAAATAAGATTTCCTGGCATACAGTAACTGCTTGATAAATGGCAACTATTATTAATAGTGCTACTAGATTATGTACTCAAATGGACACATGACCGTGATGTATTTAATGAAAACAGCAATGTGTATAGTATCACCTAGGCTGCTGGGCATGTCTGCAAATGTATTTGTGAGGCTTGGAAGACATTCACACTACTTGTAGCTCACTCTGAAGAATGGAATATGGGGAAAGGGAGAGTAAGAGATTTTGATGTTTTATTTTAAACAAGTCAATACAATTCCCCCCATAATTAGACTGCATTACTTTTAGAATAAAAGGAAAAAAACTACAGAAAATAATCAGCTATATCTATTTGTATTCTTAAGAGTTAAAATTTTATTAACTAAATTCTAGATAACCGCTACTCTTAGCATCTTAATTATTTCTTGTACCTACCTATCTGAAGGGTATAATAAACTTTAAGCATAAAAAAACCCTCTTAGATTCTTACCTGATTATTTTTTAAAGTTTTGTTTTTTATTTTAAAAAATAATTAATTTATTTTTAGAGAGGGGGAGGGAGGGAAAAAGAGAGGGAGAGAAACATCAGTGTGTGGTTGCCTCTTACATGCCCCCTACTGGAGACCTGGCCCGCAACCCAGACATGTGCCCTGACCAGGCATCAAACCAGTGACCCTTTGGTTTGCAGGCAGGGACACTCAATTCACTGAGCCACACCAGCCAGGGCAATTATTTTTATTTCTATTTGGTAATAGAAATCCAGTGATCTGCCTTTAAAGGCTATGAGAGAAGTCTGCATTTTCCAAACTCTTCATATTCAATTTTTAACTATCTTATTAGGCCTAACCTAATGTAGTAGGCTACAGTAAATGAGAAATATATAATATTTTGAAATCCCTAATTATTAATTGGGTTAATTCAAGGCAGAATAACCTGAAGCATTCTACCTTTGGCAAGGAAGCCACTGGGCTTTTTGAAGGATGACGCCTTGCTTTCCTTCAGCGCACATTTTCCCCCCCTAATCCTCACAACAGAACACCAAGTACAAAAGAAAAAACAGAGCTGTTAAGTAACTTCTATAATTAAATTATAAATGGTTATAATTAAATTATAACCATGGTCTTAGGAGGCTATAAAAACAAACACGTTCAAATCTAAAACAGCCCACTGAGGCAAAATAGACAAAAGTCAGAAAAGGGGGGCTATCGATGTTTATGTGTATAATACATAAATTCATGCCAATTCAGAAATTTTCTAGCTCTCATAGCAGCTTGCTAGAGTGGTAGTTTTCAACTGAGGCTGATTATGCTCCTGAGGGCACCTCTGGCACAACTGTGGGCAAGGGTTACTACTAATAGATGCTCCTTGACTTACGGGGTTATGTCCTGATAAATGCATCGTAAACTGAAAATACTTAAGTCAAAAGTGCATTTAATACACCCAACCCTACAGAAGATCAGAGCTTAGCTTAGCTGGTTTCTAGTGAAAGTGTATTATTTTCACAACACCTTTTCTTTTTTTTTAAAGATTTTACTTATTGATTTTTAGAGAGAGGAGAAGGGAGGGAGAGAGGGAGAGAAACATCAGTGAGTGGTTGCCTCTCCTGTTCCCCCCACAGGGGACTGGCCTACGACCCAGGCATGTGCCCTGAATGAGAATAGAACCAGAGACCCCTTGGTTCACAGGCTGGTATTTAATCCACTGAGCCACACCAGCCAGGGCTTTTGCAACATCTTAAAGTCAGACAATCTTAAGTCAAACCACTGTAAGTTGAGGACTATCTATACAGGGCATACAGGCCAAGAATGCTGCTAAACACAGTACGATACACAGGACAGCCCCCTGCAACAAAGATCATCTGGCCTCAAACCCTGCACTAGAATAACATGGCACCTGGGGGCTATTACACAAAAGAATTTTATAAGATAGTTTTAAAATAAAGCTTCCTAGATACTAGGAAATCTGGTTTCTTCTCAAGTTGCAGTGGCAACAACATTTCAAGAAAGTTAAGACATTAAAAGTGGAGGCACACTATAATACGTATTTGTAAATTTACTATTTCATCTAAGTATTCTGTCCTATTAGTTCCACGAGGGTAGAACTGGGGACGGTCCTGATCTTTGCTGTATCCCAATACCTGACATACGGGAGGCAAACAAATATTCTTTTAATGAGTGAGCAAGTGAAGGAGACTACTAACTGGACTTCTCTTTCCAATACAGCACGATCATTGTAGCCAGTGGTGTTAGAAATTACAAAGTATCTTTGGTTCCAGACAGAATTATTTCTCACATCCTCTTTAAGAAGTTGGTCTACATACTGCAGCTCGTTATCCCAAAGTTTAAATTCCTACAAGAAAATAAAAGATAAAATAGCCAATTAGAAACGTGCCATTATTTATAAACAATAACTGAATAAAACTTCAACAAAGCTAAGTAGGGTGAAGAGAAGGTGTCGGACTCCGCACCCAGTTGGAGGATGAGAGGTGCAAGTCAAGCAGATGCAGTGGGAAAGAAAAGTATTCGAAGACAAGGGAACAGGCACGAGGAAGGGAAATTAGGAAAAGTGAGCAGCCAAAGTGGCCTGGAATCCAGCACCGTCGTCCTGAGGGACAATTTAGATAACAGGAGGCACGTTTGCACTATCTAAGCAAGAATTTTTGTAAAGAACTAAATGAAAAGCAACAACAAAGTATATTTAACTAAATGTTTATGCATTGTTATAGTGAAGTTTAGAGGGAAAAAACTCATAATAAGAAAATTATTAGCTTTAGCATATTAATTTGATGCAATTTAATATTAATTTGTAATATTAAAGGGGTTATGAATGGATCAAATGCATATATATGACAAAACTACATTAAAATACATGTAGAGAAATATACACATGTTAGATTTAGGCATAAATTTTTTAATATTATAAAGCTGTTTTAATTTTTTAAATTATGGCTCAACAAAGACAATGTGGAAAAAGAGTAGAATGACCAAGACTTACAAATGCTAAGAAAGTCAGGGACATTTACTATTAAAAAGCTAGTGGAGTTATATTTCTTATTTGATAATAACAAAAGAGAAGAATTTCAAAAAAAAAATAAAAATACTGAATACATTTAGACAGGTATTTCTTTAAATAACTTTATTCAAAGTTAGAAAAGTTTAAAACTTTAAATAAAAAAATTGATTAAATACTCTTGGTATGATGAATATTGCAGAAAGTAGCAATTATTGGAAGAAAATTCATAGTAAACAACAGTAGAATTGTTTGGTAGAATAAATTAAATGCCCAGAGTGGGAGTCATAACTATTCTCTTCTATTCAAGATTTAGCATAAAATTTTAACAAGTGGACAGAAATAAAATATATAATACTGTAAAATCATATTCCAAAATTTATGTATGCAAAAATCTTACTGTATACTATGCCCTTGTTAATGAAAATCACGTAACTACATTAAAAAATTGTAAGTCTTTTAAAAATTCAGTCTGTTGGCAAATTCAATCTGAAAATAGTAAGTAGTATTATTCTTCTTTAATATGAAGCCACTCACCAACATATCTCAAGAGATTATAAAGGTTAACCAACATGAAGGATGTCAGGTAATTATGTATCTTAATTATTATCATATTATTAGTTTTAAAGATTTTATTTATCTATTTCCAGACAGAGGGGAAGGGAGAGAGAAAGAAGAGAGAATCATCAACCCATGGTTGCCTCTTATGTGCCCCTCCTGGGGACCTGGCCTGCAACTCAGGCATGAGCCCTGACTGGGAATCGAACCAGTGATCCTTTGGTTTGCAGGCTGGTGCTGAATCCACTGAGCCACACCAGCCAGGGCTTAATTACTATTAATAATTATATACATATTTTGTGTAATGATCTATATGTGTGTTTCAGTTCAGAAAAATACTTACAAATTAATACTAATTTTAATAATTTAATTCAGTTAAAAAATAATAATCTGGAAACATTGTAATAAGAAAGCCAATACCTGAATAACCCACTGTCGATGTTGCCAGGCATGATAATTTTTTGCATCCTGATTAAGAATATCAGCAATAAACTCAAGCTCCTGAGATGGATCTTTCAGCCATTCCACTAATACTCGCCGGTGATGCCTAAAGACGGATGAAGGGAGAAGAGGTTTGTGTTAATTTACCCAGAACTAAAGTATCGGCTGCATATGCTGTGCCAGGTGATGGAAAGGGACACTTGAGAAACAGAAATTCAGCTCTGATTCTCAAGACTACTGGAGAAAAAGGTAACACAAAAGAAACACTAAGAGAAAAAATTTCAGAACGCTAACTTGAAAAACATAAAATAATGATTTGTGATTTTTGTATAAAATGAAATCAAATAGTTTATGGCTTAAAGAAGGTTTATTTCAAGCTAAATCTGGAAGCATAGTAGTCTTTTGACAACCACAAAACTCTGTCAAAGATTTTGGGAACATTCCCAGATGGTATAATGACACTACAGGAAATGTAATATCGTTTTATCAAGTTTGGAAGCTCCTCTGATTATAAATAGGCTGTCAGTTTTCCCAAAGTCAGTCCAAAGTGTCACCATGCAAGCAAATAGATGCTCATTTCACCAGTTCGTGGGCAGAATTGAATTTATTTCTATTCTGGCAAGCAGCTATGATAAATTAAAAATTTGTCAAGAGGGGTTTTCCACGTTGGAAAAATAAAACAAAAAAACATATCCCTGGTTCGCTACTTGCTATGTCTTCTTTTCGCAATAGGCAACCCTCATCTCCCATTCGTGATTCGACCCACTATGTGGCTTCTTTCCTCTTCCCACCACATCCCTGCTGCCCACCCAGGCACCAGCCCACCCCTGGCAGGAGGCCTGCTCATGCCAAGGTCACTCACTAGCACCCACCTAATTAACAAATCTGCTAGTCAACGTCTAGTCCTTACTTTCCTTGACCGCTCCGCAGTAGCTGGTAGTGTCATCCGCTCCTTTCTTCTTAAAACTCTCTCTCTTCTTGGTTTCTGTGGTGACACTAACTTTTGGTTTCCTTCCTCAGTCACCCTGGAACACTTCTTAAGTGACAGTATTCACCAGTGTTCTATCCTCAACCGTCTCCTCTAATTCTCCCTAAGCATCCTCACCCACAGCTGGAACTTCAGCTCCACATGAGCATTTTTGAACCATGTACTGGACCACTGCACACAGGCTTTCCATAGCACAGCAAACTCCATTTGTCCAATACTGAATCCATCCTCCCTCCCTACAAATGTGCTGCTTTGTCTCCCAAGTCCCCATCGTGGCTGGCACCACCATTCACCCAGTGGTCAAGCCAAATATATAGACATCATTGTTCTCTATCACTCCTCCAATAAATTAAATTTCAAAACCTGTTGTTTCTGTCCCCAAAACCTCTCTCAAATTTATCCTTATCTTTCCTATACCCACCCACACTCTCTCCTAGCCTGTACCAGTGCGACAGCTGACCGGACTGCAAACCTATTCCATCTGTGCTCCACCCTGCCATCAGGGTAAAACTTCTAAGACACAAATCTAATCATTTTATTTCCTTAATTAAAATCTGTCAATAACTCTCCACTGCCACCAAGATCAAGTCCACACTCCTTACTGATGTTCACAAGGCTCTTTGTGACTTTATCTCACCACTCCTGACTTTATTCTGATCACATGGAACCACACAATTCCCGATACATCGTGCTCTCTTTCGTGCATCCTCCTGGACTATTTTCATTGCCTCAGAGGTCCGTCCTCTCAGAAATCATCCTTAAATCTCAGGCATAAAGTATAGACACGTGTGCTGGTCATTACATTGAAAAAAATAAAATGATGATAAGTCCTGCATTATGAACAGGCAGTGGGAGTGGCACAGAAACTGGAGACAGCGCTCGATGATACCAGGCCGCTGCTTCCACTGCACTGGCTTCTCCGCCAGCACCTCGACCACCTGACCACCCCTCCACCCCTCCCTCCTCCCCCACCACAACCGTGACGACCCTCCCACCACAATAACAGCAGCCACAGCAGCTTCCGTTCATGGAGTGCTCACTGTAACCCAGGTGCTGTTGAAACTCTACTTCTCGGTCTGTTTGCTCCGTAATTTCTATTTCCCCGTTGTGTTCTGCTCCCCCGTCCCCCACCCCAGGTAATAATACATACTCTGGTCTACATTAATGGAGGGGCTTAATTTCTACAACAAACATACTCTGTGAAAAACTACCATTGCATTTTTCATATTGCACTGTAAAATAACTGGTTTATTTGCTTTTCCTTTTAGACTGTATCATTTTCATCTTTGTGTCTCCACCAACAGTATAAATATTTTGAATAAACAAATGAATACAAGGTCAAATACCAGAAAGTCATTTTTTAGCACACTGAAAACATTTGCATTTTTCACTCAAACTTTTTTCTGACTCTAGCAATATTACAACCTAATGACGATATTCTAAAGAATAGCAGCAAACACCTGAGCGTTAACTATGGGTCACGCACCACTTTAAGCACTAAACGAAACTCTCATTTAATCCTCCCAACAACCCTATGAGACATGTAACATTAGCTCCAATGCAAAGTACTAAAATTGTAAAGAAACAAAAAATTCCCTATAATCTCATCACCCATGATGATGAGATTATAGGGAATTATGTAATGTGAAATCACCCATGATGATGAGATTATACCTGGAAACTCTTAGCACAATGACATGTTTCCTTCCTATTTTCATCTTACCAAACTTGATAGTTTTTGGGCTGCTCTTCAATTATTGCAGTGATGTAGTTCATTTCCTCATGTAGATCCTTTCGAAGTGACTTTAAGAGAACTCTCCGGAAATGCCTACAACAAATATCAAGCATTCAAAACGTCTCATTACTCCGCATAAATTGTCTAGCCATAGTATCAAATAAAGCTGCAAGACAACAACGTAATTATACATTGTTTTTTTTTTTTGTGGCTGTCCAAACTCATACAACTATCTGGTGATTGGAATAATGTAGCATTTAAAAAAATTTATTTTACCTTGACTGGTGTGGCTCAGTGGATTGAGTGCCAGCCTACAAACCTAAAGGTCGCCAGGTCGATTCCCAGTCAGGGCACATGCCTGGGTTGTGGGCCAGGTCCCCAGTAGGGGGTGTGCAACAGGCAACAGATCAATGTATCTGTTGCACATTGATATTTCTCTCCTTCTCTCTCTCCTACCCTTCCCCCTCTCTAAAAATAAATAAATAAAATATTTTTAAAAAAGGATAAAAATAAAATTTTTTTCTTCCAATCTCCTTAACCCCTCTCCTTCGGCAACCATAGTTTGTTCTTTATAATTATGGGTCTGTTTCTGTTCTGTTTCACTTATTCATTTATTTTGCTCTTTTAGATTCCACATATATGTAAAATCATGTGGTATGTCTTTGACTCATTTCACTTAGCATAATACCCTCTATGTCCACCCATATTGTCACAAATAGCAAGATCTCGTTCCTTTTTAATTGCTGCATAATATTCCACTGTGGGTAAAGGGTGGAGCAAAAGTAGATTTACAGCTGTAATACAAATAAATAATACAATAATTAATAAACAATAATGCAAGACCAAACTGTTTTGCACCCTCAAAACTGTAAGCCCACTTCTGCCGCAGCCTGTGTGTGCACCATGTCTTTATCACCCATATCCAGTTGCTCCTGGTCATGCTGCAATGAGCACAGGAGTGCGAGTGACCTTTCAAGTTAGTGTTTTTGTTTTCTTCACATAAATACCCACAAATGGAATCACTACATCATATGGCAGCTCTACTGTTAATTTTTTGAAGAACTTCTATACCGTTTTCCATAAGCATCAAGCATTTTGAAGCAGAAATAGCAAAAGACAACAACTGTGAAATGTAAGACAAGACAACCAACTAATGATTATTTTCAGGTAAGTAATACTCTGGGGTTACCTGTGGTGTATTACACAAGAATTGAAAACATCTCTTTCCCTGTACAGTACAGCTTGTTCGTTTAGATAACTATTCATATAATAAATTAATTCCATTACAAACATTTTCACATATTTTACTTTTAAAACCACTACAAAAATGCTCCTTATAAATAAAAGAAGTGTAGTGGAGAGTAAACTCTGTTTCTCCCACAGAAGGAATAAATAATGTCTAAAATGATAAAAAATCACAATTAAGCATATTATTTAGAATACACAGTTTAATTCAAGAAAAAATGTCCAAGAGTTACTGCCTTTAGGGAGTGGGACTCTGGCAGCGGGAAAGAATGAGGCAGAGGTCACTATTTCTCATTCAGTCTCTGACTTTGAAACTGATGTGAATTATTTTGATAAACACTAGAGTTAAGAAAAAGAAAAGCCATTCAAACTAAAACATGAGACATTTAAACAGGAAATGTTAATAATGGGTATTACTCACCACACTGTATAATTGGCTGCATTTAACTCAATAGCATCTCCAGTTAGTTTAAAAGCTCGTTCACTTCTTTCATCACGCTGCAGAACGGCCCGGAAATAATCATACACATCTCTAACTGTAAACAGCACAAAACTGCATTAGGACTATCTTTCTTCTTCTTTTTTTTTTCTTTAAGATTTTATTTATTTTCAGAGAGAGGGGAAGGAAAGGAGAAAGGGAGAGAAACATCAATGCGTGGTTGCCTCTCGAGCGCCCCCTACTGGGAATCTGGCCTACAACCCAGGCACGTGCCCTGACACAGGCGGGCACTCACTCCGCTGAGCCACATCAGCCAGGGCTATCTTCCTTCTTTAAAACTACCATTATAATACACTGTTACATTTTACAAGGAAAGCTACTTTATTGCATTATTTAAAACAGCTATTTTCAACCAGTATGCTGAGGCACACTGGTCTGCCACAAGAATTTTTAAAACATGCAAAAACTGACTATTTAGTCAGAAGCACTGAATTTTCCCTTAGATTGTCAATAAATAAATAAATACATAAATAACAATCAACACAACAATAGCTGTCAGATGTGAATGAATCAAAATTATACCTATTTTTTCAGATCAGCAAAAAATATACTTTTTAGTGTGCCACAGAATTTCAGTAATTAGTTTATGTGTGCCATGAGATGAAAAAGGTTGAAAATTGCTAACTTTGAACAATAAGCAAAAGCAAATCAAAGACTGTGGGAATGCCACCATGATGTGTTAGTGTCACAGCCACAAGTTTGAAAACTTGTGTCTTTTTCAACTGAACGTTGTTTCTGAGATCTGCCCATGTTTTAACAGATCTAGATCCTCTTAATACTTATGTGGTATTGAATTGCATGACAATGATACATTTCATTTACCCATTCTCTAAAACATGGATATAGGGGAACAGAGGTACACAGAGGTCAAATATTAAATAACTTGTTCAGGGCTACAGAGCCAATAAAAGGAAGTCAGAATTTGAACCAGCTGGTCCGGCTCTGAAGCCGGTGCTCCTAACCTCCTAGTACGTGTCTTCTGGTGCCATATGCCAGAGTGAACCAAGAACGCATCACAGAAGCAGCACTTCGAGGCAGCTTTACTAGATATACCACACTGCTTTCTGAAATGGCTAAAATATGAAAACTACCATTAGAAATGTATGGACCTATTCATATGTCCCAATACCTGAGATCACAGTTTTACTCTTTGCCATTTAATTAATGGGTAGAAAATGACATTCCCATTTTAATGTGCATCTCTCATTCCTAATGATAATAGATTTCCCCCCAATTAATAGCCAATGAAATTTTCTCTTCTGTGAGTCATCAGTTCATACCCTTTCTCCATTTTTTTTATTAGTTTGTTTCCTTAACATTTTTTAGGAATTCCTTATAAAGTTCTAAATTACCAACCCTCTATTTTATTTGGTGTTTCCTCTCCCCCACTGCTGCTTGCTTTTTAACTTGTCATGGTATTATTATTTGTAACCCCAAGGGAAATATGTATGACTGTATCGGTTTTCTCTGATATCTTTGTTACAGGTACCTTATGAATCTGAAAAATGTGGTTTTCATTTCTCTGATCACCAGTGAGGTTAACATCTCTTTGCAGATATTTGCATTTCTTCTAGTGAATTCCATTTTCAAATATAACATCTCCCAGAGTATGCAAGTTTTGCTTTTCTATATCTTCAGATCTTTTCCTTAATCAATTCTGAGTTTTATATCTTGCTTACTCTCTTAGTCACCCCAAGAATGAAAGATTATTCTCTAATGCTTGCTCCTAGTATGTTTACAATTTTGTTCTGGAACTTTAATTCATCTGTAATTTGTTTTCATGTAAGATAAGAGACTGGGGTATAATTTTGCGTATAACCAAATGCATAGCAAATGTTATAAAACCATTATTTGATTAGTCCATCTTTTTCATACAGGTATGAGACGTTCTTTTTTTCTCAAATATTAAGTTCCCGCTTATACTGATGATGAATTTTTAGATTCCTCAGTAATCAATTTCTGCTCCCATTCCAGAGGCTAATTAATTGTAGTAGTATATTTTCATATTTGGTAAGGCAAACCCTCACACCATTATTCTTCCTTTTTCGAACATTTTTTGGCATTACCTAACAATCAGGAAAAAAAAATAATGCCTCTTGTAACACAGGAATGATCTTGGATAACAAAGCCTTAACTGAAAGAAACATATATATGCACACACACACAAAACTAGCATTCTATTTCTATTCATTTCTCTTTTCAAGAAGAACAACTAACAATTTACATTTACATAGCCTCCAATTTACAAAGCATTTTCACATTCATTATGAAAAAATGATACTTTGTCAAAGAAAACAATCCATTCATTTTTATATTGGTAAATGTGTTCCAACTAAGCCTAACATTCATTGCTAAAATATATATCTAAATACTCATGTTTCAGCAACCAAATTTTATTCTAAATAAAAGAGTAATTCATTTATGTTGTAGATTAAATAGTTAATGAAAAACACAATAACACAGTAGCTATTATGTATTATAACATTTGTTACTTAGATTATGTCCACTCTGGAAAAAACAAAACTTTTAACCATGGATATAAATTACAAAAAAAACCACAAAGTTAGTTTATCATAGTCATTTCCATCTTTATGAGACAAAAATCTGTCATCTATCTAGCCATATAGTTGTGAATTTCAACTCTGCTACTAAGCTTGACTTACAGACCTTTTCCTAATAAAAGTAAACTTACATTTTTCACTATAAATGATCTGGACCACTGGACTGGGGCCGTCGTTCTGTGGCACTGGATCTATATCAGCCCATTCTGCTCTGTCTCTGAAATACATTTTTTTCAGTGATTACATTCAAACGTATAAGAAAAAGAACCCCGGTGTTTTTTAAAATGTCAACAAATACACTTACATTAATACTAGTAACTTACAAACATCTTAATGTAACCATGGTTGGATTCTTCATGACCAAGTGTTGCCACTTTCCTTTACATATTAAACTTTAAAATAAAAATAATATGAATAGTCTTACAAATAAGTTAATAAATTAAGAGTTTTCAAATTTAAGTTTTTTATGTAAGAAAAACATGCTTTTGCAGCATGTACACAACAGTTCTAAATTAGAAATCAATCTATTCATTGGTGTAATAAGACTCTGGAGTTAGTATTTTCAAAAATTTTGAGTAACAATTTACTAGGATTGCTAGTAACATTTTGAGTAACATTTTAAAAGCATAGTAAACACTACTAGTTTATTGTATGCTGAGGTGGTCCAAGCAGTCAGGAGACAGCAGACTCTGGAACCTGACAACTGAGTTGAATGTTGGCTCTCCCACTTACTAGCTGTGTGATCTTGAAAAAGTTACTTAACATCTCTGGGTTTCACTTTCTTCATTTATAAAATGGAGATGATATTATTACCAACCAAATTTAGAAAGTGTTTGGAGGATTAAGTGAGACAATGTTAAGCACTTAAAATGTGCATAATAATAAGCATATAGTATCTAACAAATACATAATATTATGCTGAAATATTTACATGCTATGTTAACAAATACTGGGTGTAGCACGTAATAAATGCATATAGTAAGTATTCAATGAATTACTTCATTATCAATGTTAAAATAACATTATAATCCCAACAATGGGATGCCTACAGACATTTCTGTGCGAACTGCCCAGTGCGAACAAATTTGTTTTAACTACTCTTTTCTTTTCTTTTCACCCAATTTTTTGGTTCTCTATACTGATCAGCTACTGACAGCAAAGATTCTGCAGCATCCAGACAGCCCTGAAATTGCGTCCATTGTAACAGGGAAACAATCACCTCAGGTGTGAGACCTGGAGCCTGGGGAGGGGCATGAGAAAGGTTAGGCTGCCACTTAGTCACTGGGAAATCAGACAGAGCCAGGCGATGAGCTGAGTATTTCACAACCGAGAGAAGAGGCGTGAGGGTTACGGAGCCACCCTAACCAATTTAGGTCAGTAAAACATTAACAATAAAACAGTAAAATCTTGATAGTGACTTTCGCTCATTCATAAAACCAAAGCGAATAAGTAATCCAATGCGTTTCCCTACTGCAGGAGAAAAACAGTAAGACAAAAGAAAAATAAGGCACAAGGGCCTCTCTCTTGTCTCTCTCTGCAGGTTCAACTGGAGCTACGGAACCAGCATTATTACAGAAAACAAAGAGCTGATGAGGTAGGACTGGGTGTTGGCAAAGACAGGGAGAAAAGGCAAGAGTTTCCGCGGTACCCAACACTGCCAACTACACATCTCTTGTATTATGCACGAGGTGATGCAGAAATGTATGTAAGAGTTTAAGGAACGAATATCTTTCCATCCTTACAGCCTTAACTAGGTGCCTGGCTGATGCTGGATGCTAAGATGTGGAATGAAAATGTCCTAGTCCTTAAAGATCTTACACTAGGTCTCTCCATTTCCGCGGAACAAACCATGGGAAGCCCTTACACCTTGTCTTTAAAGTGAGCAAATCTGTCCTTATTTAAATCATTATTCCTTGCCAGGTTATCAAAATGTACCCGTCCTTCGGTATACAGTCAGATTATTATTATCAGGCTATCTTTGTGGGAGTATGAAGCAGAGCGGGAGATTTCTTAAATTCCAGAACCACGACACCTACACAGCCAAAGAAAGAGTGGTCTCCAGTGTTCTGCGCTGCCTGGCGTCCTGCCTCTCCCGTCCCTCGGTGACAGCCTGGGCTCCAGGGAGCGCGAGGGCCGAGGGAGGCCCCGACCCCGCGGAGCGCGGACCCCGCCGAGCGCGCCCCCGCCGAGCGCGCCCCCCGCCAGCCGGACAGCGAGGCCGCGGAAACTTCGGCGGGACAAGGCGAGGCAGAAGGAGCCGCCCGGGAACCGCTGCCCACGGGGAGCCCCCGACGTCGAGGGGACGGATTCCTAACCCGCGGCCCTGCCGTGGGAGTTACCTGTACAGAACATAGGTAGGTGAGTCCAGGCTCAGGAACCCGTCATCCATAGGGGATGCCACCGCTTCTCCGGCCTCGGCTGCCATCGCTTCTTGCTGCTGCTGGGTCGGCGGAGGTTGCGGCTGGGGCGGTGGCGGCTCCGGCTGACCCGGCTCGCCGCTTTGCGTAGCCTCGCCGACCCCCTCAGTGGCCGCCATCTCGCATCGGTCCGCAGCCGAGTTGGCGGCCGAGGCCCCGCCCCTCCACGGTCCCGCCCCTCCCTTTCCCCACGCCCCCTCACGCGCCCCACTTCCGCTCTTCTCGCTTCCCTACCATAGAGATGCGGTCTAGAGCGTCCCGGGCGGGCGCCCTAGCTGGCCGACCTGTTCGGGTCCTTGTTTGAGCGTGGGACTGCGCCACTCTCCTTAGGGGCTCCAGATTTTCTGTCTGTCTTTGCGTATGTCTGTCTTCCCAAAGGCCTGTAGTTGGCCATTGGGGACTTGCTTAGATCCCCTCAGTACGGGAGGTGGCTCTCCTCTCGTTTTGTTCGGAGTCTTAGGAGCCAGGGATAAGAGCCGCTGGCCTATACAGCTCAAGACCCAATCACACCTACATCTCGAGGGAACTGGCCTCAACCTTAACCTTGTAAGGTCCTTTATGTTCCTCGTGCACGTTTTTTTCTTTTGGATCTAAGAGTTTATGTCGCAGAACTTAAGTAATTCAGGGTTTTTGTCTTTTGAAATTAAAAGTTCTGATATAGAAGTAATAGTGGGTGTAAACATTTATTTATTTATTGACTACCTATCCTGTGCCAAAGTTGCTCTTGGCAGTACATTCTGTGGTCATGAAGTTTACGTTCTGGTGAAGGGTGGTATATACCACCCTAATATATGTCTGTAGGTGTTCAGGGTGTGCCCCTCCAAAATAAAGTGCTTTGGCATATTTGAGCTGTAGGCACTTGCAAAACAGCAGAAGCACGGACAAGCTTTTCTCTGAGTGCCGAACTCTCGCCCTCCTTATTTCCCTCAAGACAGATCCTCCAAAAGAAACCTGTCATAAATCCTCTCCCCAGAAGTTTTGAGAGTAGAAGTGGACACCACATCCAGGCAAACTTGGTTACAAACCTTCAGGTCTCCTATCGGTTCTTCTATGGGTTCATTCTTCTGTCCTAAAAATTACTCTCCCCTAAGAGGCCTACATTGCACCCCCACCCTTTCCTGTTAAGATGGTATAACAATTAAGCTTGAATTCTAGGCAACCTCAGGGAATGACTAATTTTTCCCTAGGTCTCTCCCAGCACACGTGAAGTGCACATGCTGATACACCCATTCGTTTTTCTCTTGTTAATCTGTCTTGTATTACAGGGGGCTCAACCATGAACTTAGAAAGGTAGAGGCAAAGTTATTTTTTTACCCTCTACAGCAGCGGTCCCCAACCTTTTTGGCACCCGAGATGGGTTTTGTGGAAGACAATTTTTCCATGGACTGGGGGATGGAAGGGGATGGCTTTATAGCCCGCCACCAGATGCAGCTTCATTGTCATTTGTCATTTGCCATTTACCAACAGGGTTTTGATGAGTCTGCAAGCAACTGATTTATTGTGGTCTCTGTGCAGTCAGACCCCTCTACTAATGATACCCTGTATTTGCAGCCACTCCCCAGTGCAAGCATCACCGCCTCAGCTCCACATGAGAACTTCAAGCTTTAGATTCTCCTTAGGAGCACGCAGCCCAGATCCCTCACTGGCGCGGTTCACCGTAGGGTTCACTCTCCTGTGAGAATGTAATGCGGGCAGGAGGCAGAGCGCAGGTGGTAATGCGAGCCATGGGGAGCGGCTGTAAACGCTATAAATGCAGCTTCGCTAGCCTGCAGTTCACCCCCTGCTGTGCCACCAGGTTCTTAACAGGAAACAGACATGGACCGGTCCGTGGTCCCAGGGTTGGGGACCCCTGCTCTACAGTAGTCAAGACGATTTTTGTGGGAACTATTTGAGCAGAGAGGGGAAAAAAATGTATGCCAAGTAGAACGGGAAATGCATGCTTAGAGTGTTTGGGGTTAAGCACACATGCCAAGAACTGAAGCCCTGTAAGTGAAGAGAGGGAATTGGTAGGTGAGGTTAAAGGGGAAGCCAAGGACAATGGTTAAGAATTTGGGATTGAATTTTTATTGTGGCAAGTCATAACATTGATCTTCTTAACCATGTTTCAGTGTACAGTTCAGTGGCATTAAGTACCTCACATTGTTGTGCAACCGTTGCTACTGCCCATCTCCACCATCCACCTTCTTCATCTTCACAGAGTGAGACTCTGTCCCCATTACAACTCCCCTCTCCCTCCTTCCTCCAGGTCCTAGTAATCACTATTGTACTTTGTCTCTATGAATTTGATGCTGCTGGGTACCTTGTAAAAATGGAATCACGCGGACTTGTCCTTTTGTAACTTTTTTTTCACCTTGCATAATGCCCTCCAGGTTCATCCATGTTGTAGAATGTCAGAATTTCCTTTTCTTTTAAGGCTAAATAATATCCCGTTGTAGGTCCAGCCCACATTTGTTTACCCACTCATCTGTTAATGGAAACTGGTCTTCATCTCTTCGCTGTTGTGAGTAATGAAATATGTTAGAGTCCCTGCTTTCACTTCCATTGGGTATATACCCAGAGGTGGGGTTGCTCGATCATATGGTAATGTTGTTTAACTTTTTGAGGTACTCTTTTCCGCAGCTGCTACACAAGGGCTCCAGTTTTTCTTCATGCTGACTAATGCTAGTTATTTTTTTTAAATCAGTTTTTATTTTTCAATTACATTTGACATACATTACTAGTTTCAGGTGTACACCCCAGTGATTAGACAGTTCATCACTTACTATGTAATCATCCCAATAAATCTTGCACCCATCTGTCACCATAGTTATTAGAATATTATTGACTGTATTCCCCATGCTGTTCTTTACATCCCCATGATTATTCTGTAATAACCAATTTTTGCTTTAAAAAATTTTTATTTTTAGAGAGAGAGGAAGGGAGAAAGAGAAACACCAATGTGTGAGAGAAACATTGATTGGCTACCTCTTGCAGGCCCCCAACTGGGAACTTGGCTGTGACACAGGCATGTGTCCTGACCGAGAATCAAACGGTGACCTTTTGGTTCACAGGCAGGTCTCAACCCACTGAGCCACACCATCCAGGGCTGTAGGGTTTAATCCCTTCACCTTTTTCACCCATTCACCCAACCCCACTCTCATCTGGCAACTGTCAAAATGTTCTCTGTTATCTATGAATGTTTCTGTTCTGCTTATTCACTTTTTAGATTCTACTGTTGGTAGATGGGTATTTATTGTCATTTTATTGCTCATATTTTAATTTTTTCCCCTTTTCTTAAAGAAGACCCTATGACATATCATGTAATACTGGTTCTGTCCATATCAGTCTGGGTTCCCCACGGGTGAGAGGACAGTCTTCCAATGACTAGAGCCTCGATGACCCTAGCCTTGGCCATCATCTGACTGCTGCTGAGTGAGGGACCCCGACTGAGAGCAACCGAGCCTGCCTCCAGGCCTGAGAGAAGTAACATTCCATTTAAAGCAGTTAGGTTTCGGAGTGGTTTGTGATGTAGCAATAAGCAGAACAGTAGCCTAGATGTTCTTAAGGCAAACTGATAGATCTTCATCCGGGATACTTCCGTTTGGGAACTTTTCTGTGTTGTGCCCCATTTAATCACAAATCTTTGAAGGCAAAGGCATTTTTTGGTTTAATTTTTGTGTTTCAACCTACTTTTCTCATGTGCTTCAATATTAAATACTCAGGACAATAAATGCTAAACTTAATATGGTTACCTCCATGCTTGTGTGTGTGTGTGTATATAAACAAACTAATATACATCTTTTTGAAATTATAAGGAGCTATGTGTATACTAGTATCTTGGTGCTGACTTCACTTTTGAATTCCTTAGCTGATTATTTTAATGTAAATGTAATCAGTTTCCACACTGCTACTACCACTTTCCATAACACTGAAGATGCCACATTTCGATAATGTTTAGGGTGGGGAGGGAAAACGGTGATCTGAAAGGGTCTACAAGGCAGGAAAAGGGCACTTACTGTTTCAGTGGAATGCTAACAATAATACAAAGTAAATACTCTACCACTGGTTCTTGCTGTACAGTCTGTGGTGAGGATGATCATATCAACAGAACTCTAAGAGAGAAGAAGCCATGATTAACTTTTGCTCCTAAGAACTTTGGGCAATCGGTTTACAAACATTAAGTACCAGCCTCAATCAAAACAGAAACTATCGTGGGCATTAGAAAAAAAACTCAAAGATAATTCCTGACTTACACTAAATCAGTGATATAATCTTTTTTTTCTTTAAGATGTTATCTATTTATTTTTAGAGAGAGGGGCAGGGAGAGAGAAAGAGAGGGAAGGAACATTAATGTGTGGTCGCCCCTCGCGTGTCCCCTACTGGGGGCCTGGCCCTCAACCCAGGCATGTGCCCTGACTGGCAATTGAACCAGTGACCCTTTGGTTTATAGGCTGGTGCTCAGTCCACTGAGCCACACCAGCCAGAGCATAATCTTTAAATTGATAGGACACTATGTCAAGTACCAAAGGCCAGTGGATGAATACTACTGGACAATTAATATGTGTCTGTCATGGTTGATTTTTTAAAAAGATTTTATTTATTTATTTTTAGAGAGGGGAAGAGAGCGAAAAAGAGGGAAAGAAACATCAACATATGGTTGCCTCTCGAGCACCCCCTACTACTGGGGACCTGGCCCACAACCCAGGCATGTGCCCTGACTGGGAACTGAACCAGCGACCCTTTGGTTCGTAGGCCGGCACTCAATCCACTGAGCCACACTAGCCAGAGCTCTGTCGTGGTTTAAAGGAGAAAAAAACTCAGATGAATTTTTATACAAGTCTTTATTTACAACTTGTTTAACAACTGTACACTTTTTGCAGCCTTGAAAACATTTTTGTACTTGAATGGGAAAATAGAATTTGACCAAATCTTAACTTTATTCTTCATATACATATAATATATGCATACATATAAACATATACATATAATTAATACCATAACAAGTTGGCAGTCATAAAATTAAAATGAATAAGTGATATCAAAATGAAATACAAGATTTCAAAGAAATTAAAAATATTCTGGTGGTTTCTTGGACTTTATATTTTTGTAACTTTAGTAAAACTTTCTTACTGAGGTTCTCTACCAACTCATTCACCTCAGAAAAAAAGAAAATCCACCAATCTAACACACAGTAAATGGTTGGTAAACTTGGTAAACATGGAAAAATATTTGGATGCCAATGTTGCTAAATTTGTATTGACTCCTCTTGTAAGGTGAGAAATTTAGTGTAAGGTGAGAAATTTAGAGTCCTATGTGGATTTCATTTTTGGATTACAATGACAAAGAATGAAATGTGAGATTATCAATAATCAATCAGAAGTAAGACTATACCTAGCAATATACTTTTTGCAAAGGCTAAACTTTGGTGGGTGACTACAGTGTCAAATGTGGAACTAACAACAATTCACAGAACAATCGATACTTAAGACATGAGTATAAGGCTGTGAGCTGGGGCTATAATCGATACAACTCCATCTCTAACGTACTAAGGTGTTTTCCAGCTCATCGGAAAAGTTTAAAAAATACTGTAGGGGGGGAAAAAGCCTCTTACTATCCCCAAATCTTTGACAGAATTTATTAATCAAAATAAGGCAAATTATTAGATATGTTTGAACTTGACCACTCATCATACAACCAAAAATTGGGTGTTACAAATAGCAGGGCAATTATCAAGACATGAACATGGCAAAACAAGATAAACCTGGAAATGACTCTTCTGAGTACAAAGCATTCTGAATTACAAATAACCAGGAAGCAGCAAAGTCAGTGACAGCAGTGGCATTTTGGTGCTTCTGAGTTTTAAATAACTAAGGCTCTTAAAAAACAAAAGGCTACCACTGAAAGATTAGAAGGCCTCAATTCACTGATGGGTATTTATGTACAGTCATTTCCTGTGTTTATACTAAAATTCTATTTCTCATTTCAAGCATATTGAAAATGTCCCTTAACATGAATCTGCGTAGAACACAGACAGGCCACCAAGAAAATAAAAAAACTCAAATTACATAGTTTGTTTATCTGAACCTGAATGACAATAAGTTTCATCATAATTTGCTTAGAATTTGATACTACTGGAACAAGTCTGTTGCTTGATAAAATTTCTTTAAAAGGAGAGAAAAGCATCATGAATTCCTAACAAAATAGTTTAACTAGTAACAAAGTGAATTCAAAAGAATTATGATTAGTCTCTTATTTTCATTAAAAACCTCAACAATGTATTTGTATAGATCTTGTAATTATGTTAAGTGCATTAGTAATAGGCCAAGTAAATTAATAAATATTAAAAAATGTTTCATTCACTAAGTCACTGGAATTAAATGTTTGCTTCATACATTACATTTAACGACTCACTATCCAACTTAAGAGCAAGAAACTGAAGAAAAACAAAGAAATTATTTGGATATGATGTACCTTTAAGGTGGAAGATAATCAAATATGATCTTAGGAATAGGAAAAAAACTGTTGGCAACTTTCACTAGCTCTCTATAGATTTAAATGTGTAACCAAATAGAATAATATGGTGTTGATCGATTTTTACTTATAAAATAAGCATTCACCAGTTTCTGCTCAATAAGTGTGAACTACCATCAGTGTTAAAACACTACATAAAAACTCTTAATGACACTAAGTTATGACTTATGAAATGATTTAATTACGTTACTTGAAAAGTAAAGTGCTGAGAATCTGTTTACAAATATATAGAAAATTAATTTCAGAGAATGGGGTTTTGATTTTTTCAAGGTTTTTTAAAAGGGCTGGGATTAATTTTAATAAGAAAAATAGTTTTATTCAAATCAACTACTGCAGTAAAATCTAAGAGCTATCGTACTTGAATGGAACAGCTTTGTTTTGTCCTTATTTTCCCTTGGGGGATTACAGCACTGGCAAAAGGCATTTTCTGCAGTGACGAAAATGTTCTAAATCTGTTCTGTCCAATATGGTAACCACTATCCAAGTGCGGTTACTGAAGTACTTTGGGTGTGGCTAGGTGACTGGGGAACCAAATTTTTTATTTAATTTTAACTTTAATTTTCATTGTCATGTGTCAAACAGGCAATGGATCGGACAATGCAAGTCTAAAATCTACTCTTGTCTAGACTAACAATTAAGTCAGTGGATGGTAAAGACAATCTGAAGGGAACCTATCATTCAACTACTAATTAGTAGATATCCAAAACATGGTTTGTCCTCATGTGTGTGCATGTGTGCGCATGTGTGATTTCCTGCTTTGGGAGGACAAAGCGCAGCTCTCCTCTCCAGCGTCAGAGTCGAGACCTGCTTTCCCGTGTTGCTCTCTTCTAAGACCTGCCTAGGCAAAGCCCATCGGTAGGACAGGGGGACTGCAGGAGAAAGGCTACAGAAACTTTTCACACTGTAAGAACATTTCTCTCATCTGAAAACACAAAAGGATACAAAACTAAGAGAATGTTCTTATGAGCAAATCTTCCTGTTGTTTGGCAGTAATCATGTGTCAATGCTTATATAACAACAAACATTTTGGTACTTTTTGACTGATTTGAATACTGTTATATTCCAGTTACAAATGGCAGAGTCCCAAATCTTAAAAACATCCCTAGTAAGCCAAAAACTTTGCTGTATTTGAACTCAAGAAAACGACCAGCTTCATAACGCGTATCTGTTACCATAGAACTAAGAATATTTCTGTAGTGTTCTGCCATCTTTGGGGTCTGCCTTTTCCCATCACCCCACCCCAACCACCTTCCAGATTCTGACTTAATAACTCACGGAACCTAGCTTTCTTTCTCCTGCCTTTGGTTATATGCAATGATGAAGAAACTACAAGTGTTAAGGACAGTTTGTAGGTTCGTATTTTAGGCGACAGGAAAATCAAAGGTAAGAACATCTTCTGATTCGCCAGAAGATTATTTACATTTTACTGCTCCAACTCCAGAAAACAACGTTTCAAGGGCACTTATGTGAGAGAACTTCATTTCTTTAGTTATTAACTTATGTAAGAGTTTGATTAGTGTGAAATATAAAATGTAACTCCTGCGTAGTAGCCCCAACCCAACTTCAAATAGATCTCCAGACTTAGAACTTCAGATCTGACTTTAAAAATTTCAGGAAGCACACAAAGCCCATTTATTTGGGCAACGTTTTACATTTTTCTTAGTGAATGCTCCAAAATAAGGAAGAGAACCCCACTGGAAAAGATAAATAAAACATGCCACAGGAAGTTAAAGAAAATAATCATCTAATATTAGTAAAGTGCTGTGAATCTTGCAGTGAAGTATAAATAATACATAAATGATTAGAACAGTAAGTAATATTAAGACAATTCTAATAGTGACATATACAAAATAAACATGACAGGATGTATATACAGTCATCACTGACCGTAGGTTGACGAGTACACCAAGAATAAACACGAGTCCCTTCTATTAATTTCACAATACAGTTACTAAACTAATTATTTTGTCAATTTAGAAATCTCAAAGGTGATAATGCCCGGCTCACATGTCTCCCCTGTACATTATTAAAGCCTCAGCATGCTTTGGTAGTTTTTTTCTCTCTCACTTTGAGATTGTTCTTCCCATGACATTTAACTTTTCCTTTAAGCTCTGAGTGGATATAATGCAGGATGTTTGCTAGCCCCAGGGGCCTAAACCTTTGCGGTCGTGGACACCCTCTCTGATGACTTCATCTTCAGATCCTAAACATCTCCTTCAGAGCCTGGGGAAAATGTATCAGGTACATAAGGGCTCTCCTTGAATATGTATTTTTAAACTGTGTATTTTTGCCTTCACTTGAAACAAATATTTCTGTGGGGCTACTGTGTGTAATCAAGGGGGACATAAATCTGAGCCTACGGTTTGTGAACTGGCTAAAGCAGCAGACCGAGGTAACTGTAAGGAAGTCGGTAGCGATTTTCAGCCCTACAGATTTCTTCTCATCTCATCAAATCACAGTATTCTTAACGACCTCAAATCACGGTCTTAGGTTTAGTAACAGGTTAACAGTTTCAAAATGAAAACAGGTGCTTTCCCCTCCAATGATAACATAACCAGTTAATATGGTGTGCCCAGTGTATGCCCATTGAAGGGAAGGATAATTAGAAAATACGTTACATTTTTGTCTACTCTTTTTTATTGAATAATCACATAATAGCAAGTCAGAAATTTTATATAAGCTATTACTTTAGGAGCGTTGGTTAAGACAGTGTAGGTTTTGATTGTATTATACTTCCATCTGCCTGGCAATATTCTGTAACTAGGTCATTTCTTATCCCAATAATCCACTCTACTATCTAGGAATGAATTTGCCTTAAGAGCAGTTCTGTTACTTTCTCAGACTTCTATGCTCACTTATATATAGCATACAAACTTATCTTACAGAATATTGTTTGAAAATGTTAGAAAAACAGAAAAATACTAAAAGAGACATAATTGCTGATAGATAATTGTTAGAAAACACTTATAGGTCCCCCACAGTTGCCAAAACTCATATACTTGCCTTAACTAGGTTTGGGCCTCTAGTTTTTCAATAACTGATGTCCCTGCATTCTATCATTTTAAGTGCAATGTAAAAAATTCAAGTGTATTTAAATATAAATTTCGTAAGTTTTTACATTAAAAAGATAATACATGTGAATTGGATAAAGGGCTGTTTAAAAACAGAATAATCGGCAAGCACTTCCCAAGAACGTAATCAGTGCTGTGAAGGGAATGGATGCCATCACGTCTGTGCTGTCCCTCGTTTTATAAAAAGGAAGCCAAATGCTTATGCTTCCACGATGGAAGGGACAGGGAGGGTAGAAATTAGCTGCATTAGTAACAAATTCTTTCATGATTTTTAGGCTTCTGAGAAATGAACATTTCCTGTAAAACTTGAGACCCTAAAATCATTGTGCTCAAATTAGACAATAAAGCTATTTCAAAAGTTTCAATAAAAGGAACTACACCACTTATTATTTAAATATGCTTTATAGAAAGTGAAAACTTGGGTGGCAGATACATTGAGAACAGCCTTCCTCATACAAAAACTCGTGATATAAAACAGTGCCATCATTCCAGTGGCAGAGAACAGGCTCCGGCACTGCGCTCTCAACGGGACGGCACTGGGCTGTAGGACCACCGGGACCAGCGGCCCGCTGACGGTGGGAAGCACAGGAAGAGGGACGATCCTTACAGAGTGGAAAGCCCTTGTATCTTACAAAAAGGGAAAAATAAAAAACACGCTGAAGTGATTTTAGAGGTTTCTGGGACCCCATTTTACTTCTGTTGAGTGCAGTCTTTCATCCTACTTTGGGGTACCGCACAGGCTCCGCTGGTAAGAAGTACAAAGCTACATCGGTCAGTTCCACAGCCCTTTCTAGGGAAAGGGTCCCTTCATAATACAAGGCCAAAAAGTCAAAATATCCTTCCATACTTTAGTGAACAGACAACAACAACAACAACATTTTGTCTTAATGTTGTTATTTTGCCCCTAGCAAAAGCGAGACGCCAAGTACTTGGCTGTCCCTGCAGGTCGCAGGTGATCTGATCCACGTGTCTGTGATCTAGCTGGCTTTGTACTACTACCTGTGGGTTGGGGATGCTTTTCCACATAAAGCTTACATGTTCCAACTGAGGACAACTGTAACATTCCTGGAGTCTGAGACCTGGACAACTGGAGATTGAATGCAGAGAGTTAAGATAATTTCAAACCTTATGCTTTTGTTTCAAGAAAATTCTTATACTGGGGTAAAGGTTTTCAAGTTTTTAACATGGCTATCTTTAAAGATGATGCCTACCTGAGCGCAGGAGACACTCAGAAATAGCTCATGGCATCAGTCAGTGAGACTGGACAGACCTGGTCTTGACAAGGAGATGTGAGCAAAGTAGAGCATAAATAAAATATCTTCAACTTAGCTTTCGCTTACAAATTATTGCTGACCTATTTGGATAGCATGAATTTTCATACCTTTGCAAAAACTAATGAAATATATATATATAGGCTTATGTCTCCAGCTGGATAACATTTAGCTTAATTTTGTGCATTTGAGCTTTTATTATATAAATAAAATAATAAAACCTCAATGAAATTACAGGCAATGCTTCCTTTTACAATCTAAGTATTCCATTAAGCCAATTGCACTAGGCTAGGGCTATCTAATAGAAATAATTCAATCTTGATCAATTTTGGAACATGGGTCCTTTATTTAGGGACTTTTGTTTCTTGGTTATTAACAAGTGATTAGGCAAATTATAAAAAGATATGAATAAAGTTTTGGAAGTTCTTTTAAGTACAACTGTATTATCTATTCTCTTTTTAGATGTGGTAAACTACAATATTTGCTGGATTTCTTCCCCCATTGTGAACTTCTTAAATATACACTGCAGAACACAAATGTTATGCCTTACTATTCCTTAGTTATTCACTTTGTATTTCCTTACCCTGGTTAGAAGGAAAACAGCGAACACGCTTTTTGTGTATAGGAGGAACTCAGGCGCCAGGGTGATGGATGGCCTCGGCCTAGTGCAGCAGCACGCACCCACGCCACAGCGGAGGCCAGGCCTGGCTCCGAAGACCGAGGGGGGGCGTGCCCTGAAGCGCCTGTGTCTAAGGAGTCTGAAAGCGCAGCACAGCGCGCAGCTCGACGACGCGCCCAGTGCCTGTGACCTTCCTGTAGACTGTGCGTCGTCACACACTTCCTGGGAAATTATTAATCATTACAGAAGAAAAAGAAATTTCATAAATCCTCCCCTAAGCTGGACAAGGGAAACAGAGTTGTCACCTTTATTCCTGTCTTTTTTTAAAAAACATCATAGAATGTTAGTAATATAATTTCTTCTATATAATGAAAGCAATGTACTAAACTTGAAACGTAAAGGACAGTGAAAGTTATGAATGTAAAATACCAAAATAATAGCATGCGACAGATGCTGAAGAAGAGGAATACGGAAAACACCCTTCTGAAAGGCTGGCACCTCCCCAACCCGCTGAGAAGTGCATCTGAGCTGCTGGGTGGGCTGGGGACCAGGACTGGGCAGCAAATATTAAGAAGTACAACGAAAACCTCTTATCTTATAAGATACAATCCTTTTAATAAATAGTTCATAGCCTCTTTTATGTTCATCTACCTTATTCTGTGGGTATAATTTCCCAATTATTTTGATTTTACCAAGGTTAGTGTTCACACTCTGTTTTAAAACAGTTGGCTCCTAATGCTGTCTGTAAAAGGGGGGCTGGGAGTAGGAAACGCCCTAAATGGTTTTTGATCTCTTACTGTCAACACTTTCTATGTTGATCTGGTCTGCTTAGCCTCCTGAAACCCCACAATGCACTCTACTCACGTGGTTCTCTCCATTATTACTAATCTTCCTGCTTTACGGTCATTTCAGGCAGAAGCATTCACACTGCGCTTAGATTTCTGTTCTTAAGGTAAAATTAGCACAGTGCATGAAGTCATTTCTGTGTATGTTCTAATACTTCCTTCAAGTCCGATTTCTGAGGACAAATGAAAACACTACTAATTTTTAGGTCAATTTTCTTATAACAATGGAAGTAAGAATTTAAAATCAAACATTTGAATATAGTTTCTGAAAATTCTCAATTACATTTAGCTTGATTTAAAGTTACTAATTTGTATTTAATATCCAGAACTAAATGAAACCTGAACTTCTAAACAGCAAGTACAATGAAATAAAATCCTCTTAGTAGGTGACCTATCTAAAAACAAAAACAAACAAAAAGTTGATCTAATTTAAGTAATGTTTTGCTTTTTTAAAAAATGGGCCATAGGGTGCAAGAAAAAGGCTGGAGGGGAACTTAAATATTAATGGGGACCAAGTACTTAAGTCAACATGTAAAGTCAGGCAGAGGCATTTCATCTTCAAATAAATGATATTTTACATTTATATAGCACCTTATAGAGTCAAAGTGCTTTACAATCATTATTACTTGACAACCATTCATCAATGTAAATAAACATGGTTTACAATCAACCAATCAACATATCTAAGCATTCTGATGCAACCAAATACCTAAGAGAATCTGTTCAGTAGCAAATTCTTGGACTAATACATAGAATTAAGAAAAAATGTAAAAGAGACCTATCATGACATCACATGGAAGAAGTCACTTATTGATCTTAATGACGGATATTAAGATGTTAAGTATTAGAAAATATTGAGAAATAGAAGTATTTATATTAACAAGTAAGTAAAACAAGAGATGCAAGTCAAAAAGGAAGTTGCCCGAAGGTACTGCTACCTATTACTTGTAAGCATATGAAACATAGATCTCTAAGATGTGGAGGCCAATCGAAACTATGAGTACCAGCCACGCTGCCAGAATTTGATCCTCAGGTACTGTGATATTCCAAAACAAGAAAAATTAATGCACTGCCTGATTTTTTCCTCTTCTGTAATTTACCCCCTAATAACCTAACCAATGCATTCACTTCTGCCAGCAACAAGATAGCAGGAAATAATAAAATTCTATGTATTTATGTTTTAAAAATAGTTTCCAAATCTTTGAACAAATTTAATTTCCTATAAAACAATGTGAAAACTAATTTTTCCCCTCTAAATAATTCTATCAGGTGCCTTAGGTAAGGTCTACTTAGCACCTCTGCCAATGTATTTATGTCTTTGCAAAAAGTGCACTTGCCGACCATTTATTTTATATAGTAAATATGCAAGTTATTTGAAGTGCATTTGGAAAACAATTGAAAACACAGATTAATACATCATATAAAGATTAATTCCCTTTAAACAAAGACATTCTTGTAAAGCATGGTAACACAGAGGCACAACAAAGAATATAAATTGTATACCAATTATTGGCAGAAAATCTAATTCATTACAAAGCTTACACCATTGGGGAAAGGACGTTTTCATACAAAGAAATGTACTACACTGTTACACAACACTTTAAATTGGGCATTTAAAATTTTTTTGGCACATTAAAAGAAACTGAAAAGACTACAAAATAAAGGACCAAGAAACTAAACCATTATAGATACAGAGAGAAAGTCCTCACATGAGAAACAAGTAATTAACATGACACAGAAGAAAAGTTAGCTGGCTGAATTTCCTGAAATGGTGTTACGGATAACAGAAGTATGTTTGAATGCAGGGTGTTTTCTGTTCTAATAGCAAGACTGGTCTACCTTGCTGTGGCTGGTTGAACATGGCCGGGGTAAGACCTTCTTGTGCTGGTTGCTTGTCTTTGCCTGGCCAGAAATGACTGCCCTGAACCTGTACTAGCAAGTCTGTCTTCAGCTGCCTTTTTATGCAGAGTCATTCCCTGTATCACACAGAAAAAAAAAGTAATCAATTAAAAAATAGTGGAACAAACATACTCTCACAACAGACAATTTCATCATGCAGATTTTTCACCATCTTTGCATCATAAAGCACAATTAGGAATGTTAATTCTGCTCATTACAGATTAAAATTTTATTGACATTTCAATTCCAACAATTAGGTACACATCTTACTTTGGAAAAATTAAGGCTTAATTTCTGAATTGACAATAACCCAAACAACAGATAACAGACAGATTTTTGGAACTCAGTACCCATCCTCAATCATACACACTTCCCTTTCAAATCAAAATAGGAAGTGATTTTCCAAGGAAGAAAAAGTGCAATTGATTGGTAGCAGTTGATTCACAAGGGGCTGTGGAAATCACAGGGCATATTTAGAATGGAAAACCACAAGTACATTTGCTGTTTCTTAAGGCGGAAAGGCACACTAGGTATAATACATACCACAATGCTGCTCTTCTTCACTTCAGGTGGACTTGTATTCTCAAACAAATTAAGAAAAGTTCCTGCCAGCTCAACACAGAGGGCCCAATAGGGAGCAGGGGGTCTTTCTTGAAGACTGGAGGATGGTCTACTAGCTTAGAAGGGAGGAGCCACAATTGCAGGGCCCAGAGCACCTTAACAGGAGGGAAGTAACCTCTGGGGGCGCACTCTCTAAACACAGAGGAATAACCACAATGGCCAGCGTATCAGCAGATGAGGGAAAAAGTGGTTTTGGTACTCATTTAATGAGCCAGTGAAGAGCCCTCGCCGGACAAACATTAAGTAAGCACTGAGAGCGGCTGTTTAATCTCACCAGTGACTGGAGACAAGTGAACTGATGGGAGACAGTGGAAGGCAACAAAGAAGAGCAGCTGGGAGCCAGCAGGGAGTCAGGCAGAGAGATAAGCTGTGTGAAAAGACACACAGCCTTCCCAGAATGCACTGGCCATACTAGCACAGAAAACAGAAGACTAAGGCATAAGTCTTCCTATCGGTAGTTAGCATCTAGGAAAACCACCAGTCATGGCTTTGCATTTTTAATAGAATTGCAGTCCATCATATACACCTAAATACATTAACACATTCCTCCATTCTGCCTATAAGAAAATCCAGAACAGCCTTTTCACTCAACTTGAAATCAAAGCATTTAAGGATTTGAATAAAATTAGCAAATATCTATTGGCAATCTTTATTTATTAATTTGGATACACATATATTAACAATTACAGTTAACTTAAAATATACTATTTTAATAACATTTAAAAAATAAAATATACTATTTTTTCACTTTTGCATTTCAAGCAACTCATTCAAATTCTTCACACACTTGCAAGACCTCAGTATCCATCACAAGGCCGTTCTCTGAGACATTTACTACCTTTCCCAGCAGTCGTCATCTTCGTTTCAGGTGAATGAGATGCAGAGCTGTCTGAACGTCAGTGTGAAGCTGTTACTGGCTATCTTAGCTGAACCTAACTTGTGTGAGTCTACTCAGCATTATTCCTTCCCTTTCTGGAGAGCTGAAAATTAGGACTATTCTTTAATGCTGTTCACATGATAAATAAATTTAATTCCATAAGAAACACAGTTGTGGACTTACAGCCAAGATGAAGGCATACGTGGAAACGCTGTACCTCCTCTCACAACCAAGATTAAGGACAACAAATATTTACAGACAATAACACAACCAGAACACAGAAAACTGAACTATGGAAATCCGACAACCATTCAACCAGACCGGTAAGAGGGGCAGAGTTGGCAGCCGACAGAGAGGGAAAGTGGCAGGAAAACACGGTGGCTGCCAGGCTCAGGAGCGCCGGGTGGCATAGGTGGCATGGAGCTTGCAGACCCCAGACGCGGGGAGGAGACAGGAGGAGACCAGCAGAGCACACAGGGCACGCAGGGCAGTTGGCCAACCACGGACACACATTCACGTGCAGATAAACTAGGCAAGAGCGGGCAGTGAGACGGACCGCACAGCCCAGGGCCCTAGCGACGGGCAATAAAGCCTTAAAACACCGATTGAAAAGATGCCGGGAGAGGCTCCTAGCCTCACAGGAGAGGTTGCCGGGGAGACCCGCAAGGTCCTGGAGTGTGCATAGGCCCTCCCACCTGGGAACCAGCGCCAGAGGGCCCAGTTTGCTTGTGGGAGGCAGCAGAGGGGACAGAAATCCAAGAGAGCGCAGAACAGGTGCCATTGTTCTGTCTCTGACCCCACCCCCACAGACAGCGTCACAACCCGGCAATTAGGTCGCCCACCCTGGTGAACACCTAAGTCTCCGCCCCTCATACATAACAGACGCCAGCTGACCAAAAATGACTCAAACAGAAGAAAAGCTCAGAGCCCCAGAGCCAATATTTTTAAGCAAGCAAAAGATAGCCAACCTATCAGATGCACAGTTCAAAGCACTGGTGATCAGGATGCTCACAGAATTGGTTGATTTTGGTCACAAATTAGATGAACAAATGAAGGCTATGCTAAGTGAAATGAAGGAAAATGCACAGGGAACCAGTAGTAATGGGAAGAAAACTGGGACTCAAATCAATGGAGTGGACCAGAAGGAAGAAACAAACAACCAAACAGAAAAGAATGAAGAAACAAGAATTCAAAAAAAACGAGGAGCGGCTTAGGAACCTCCAGGACATCTTTAAATGTTCCCACATCTGAATTATAGGAGTACCAGAAGGGGAAGAGGAAGAGCAACAAGTGGAAAACTTATTTGAATGAATAATAAAGGAGAACTTCCATAATCTGGCAAAGAAAATAGACTTCCAGGAAGTCCAGGAAGCTCAGAGAGTCCCAAAGAAGGTAGATCCAAGGAGGAACACACCAAGGAACATCATAATTACATTAGCCAAGATTAAAATGAAGGAGAGAATTCTAGAAGCAGCAAGAGATAAGGGGACAGTGACCTACAAAGGAGTTCCCATCAGACTGTCAGCTGATTTGTCAAAAGAGACCTTACAGGCAAGAAGGGGTTGGAAAGAAGTATTCCAAGTCATGAAACACAAGGACCTACATCCAAGACTGCTCTATCCAGCAAAGCTTTCATTTAGAATGGAAGGGCAGATAAA
>PVKM010005307.1:0-11765 GCA_004027735.1 Carollia perspicillata
TTCACTTGAAAGGCAGGGCCGAAAATATATAAAAACAAATTAGAGAGGTTTTTATTGTATATGTTACGTTTAAATATAAACTTGCCATTCTTCCTGGAAAGAAGGAATCATTCTATTTTGTAGTTTGAACAAATAATGTAAAGTCACTATTTAAACTACTGTTAGCTTTTTTATCTCAAAGTAGCTAAATGGTGTTGTTGCTCATGTGGGAATGGAAATTAGCTTTTGGCATGAGCCACTTTAATTGAAATCAGTTTGTGGGTTGAGTTCCAATGCTGCTTCACAGATGACATCATTTCCTGTGCTTTTCCCAGTCCTCTCTGTTTTGCTAAGATAGGATGAAGCTAAGTTTAACTTCAAATTTTAAAGCAACTATACACCTTTTCCTGACCTACTTAGAATACTATCCAAAATTTTCACCAAATCATTTCTTTTGTGTACTTGAAGATAATTTTTTAGTTGAAAAGCATTTTGACTGAGACGTTTTAATAGAATCATAGGAACCTAAAAATAACAGTTTGTTTTCATCAGTTTCCTGGGTTTCTTGACTTCTATAACAATTCTCCAACAAAGGAATTATTCTTGCTTTCATACATAGAGAAATGAAGATACAAATGTATTTAATAGCAACCCACTCGGGGCTGTGTAAGTGCTTAGGACACAAGGGGCAAATTCTCAGTGTCAATTTTTGAGCCTATCTCTTATCAGGTAGTATGATTTACATAAATAGATGTTAATTTAGTAAAGTTTTATAGAGCATCTACAAATAGGCAAGGGCTACTCTGGGCACTTATGTGGATATAGTTAATAATCTTGATGCTTCCCACTCTCAAGAAGCTTTTAGACAAATGGGCTGAGGATAGGAGAAATAACTTTAAAAAATAGGTTTGGATATATAATACACATTTCCAAAGACATGTGTAAAGTACTCTGGAGTTGGAGGAAAGAGGGCTCATATCTAGAGGGTGGTGAGAACAGAAATCAGAAAAGATCAAAGGGAAAAAGACATTTGCAATGAGTCTTAGAGATAAGTAGGATTTCAGTATTTGGTGAGAACTGTGTCTGTTTTATGTTGGGGTTTGAGAGTTAAAAGAGACAAAGAGACAGGTTAAAGAGGAGAGTCCACAAAGAGACCAGCAGAAACCAAGTGCCTGGCATTTTGTATGGCACGTAGTAGGCCCTCAGAAATACTGGTTGAGTGAGTAAATGACTGATGAAGTAGATTGGGGACTGAGTCATACGACATATTAGGAGTTTGCAAAGGAGCTCTCAAAGGCCCATGGGATCCCCCTGAGGAGGGCTTTGAATCCTGAGAGATGGAGGTTGTTCTTCATACAGGAGGGGTAGTGAGCCTTTGGTGGTGTTCCAGTATGTGTGTGACATGTTCTAGCAATGGTGCATCACTTTCCACTTTACTTAACTCTTTGGTGCTCTGGGAGGGTCTAATCGGTATTGATTTCTGGCACCTTCCTTTTCCTGTTGTCATGTTGAGGTTTGCGTAGCTCATTGTCCCTTTCTCCTGAGGTCACCAGCCACTCTTTGGTACTGTGCTGAGCATCCTAACAAGGGGTGCCAAGAAGGTGGCTGCTGGAGGAGTCTGCTCTCTGCTCCTGGGAGGAGTCTTGGCCTCGGTGCTCCAGGAAGCCTGAGCAGAGGAGCAAACATAAGCAGCTGAGTTTTGGTCTGCACGGAAGGAGATTCTCTCCTTATGAAAAACTGTGGAGCCTTTTCTTCTAGGACATTTACTGCCACAGCTTGGAGGACAGGGCAGCATAAGCCAAACCTTCCATGCCCGGTCCTGGCCTCCTTGTAGAGGGATATGTCAGCGAGGATTAATGATGAGTTCAATCAAGCCTTCAGTCTTCTCCAAGGGGGGTAGTTACTGTTTCTGCAGGACTAAGGAACAGCCTAGGATTTTGAAAGTGTTCTTATGACTGAATTACTGACATAGACTCAGCCTAAACAATAAAGAACCCTTGCTGTCACTCTCAACAACAGGTGTCTTGTACTCAAGCTCCTTCTAGGGTCTTCTTGTTTCAGGTCTGCCTATCTGCCTGTTGTCTTTCTGTCTTGGGCCCTAAAGCCTCCACTTCTGTAAGTGACAATGTGATAAAGAATTCATGTCAAACACTGCAGGTCTTACTTGGTTTAAGGTTGCTGTCAAAACAAGCAGCTCTCTCTGCGCCAAGTCTAGCCATCTCCACTATTAGGCAGTCTTTTACTGAATGCTGTCATAGGTCCTTTTCCCTTCTTTTTTGCACCACCGAAATGTCTTTTAACAAAGACCCTTGGAATTTGTCACTCTGACTGTTCTCCTGGGCACCTACCTGGGATTCTAAATCTTTTAAAAGAAAAATTATTGTCATGGTAATCTTGTCTTGTATGGTTACTCAGAAACACTACTTTCTGGGTATAAATTACAGAAATGACACTGAGTGATAAATTCTGCTAAATCAGGGAAGAGTGAATTTAGCAGGATTAGAGTGCATATCAAAGAAACAATTACATGCACTGTAAATTATTTTGTACACATGAAAGATAACATGTTTAGCATTTCAATTAAGTCACTTCTGAATAAATGTATGAATCTTGATAAATCATTTTATTTTCTCTTTAAATTGCTACAAATCAACCGCTGTGTACTGTTGCAATCTATGTACTTAAATTTCAAAATTAATTATTCTTTTTTTCTTTTTCCTTTTCAAGTCCAACACTGTAATATTCGCTGTATGAATGGAGGGAGCTGCAGTGATGATCACTGTATATGCCAGAAAGGATACATAGGGACTCACTGTGGACAACGTAAGTAAACCATAGTTATAGTATTCTAGATGTTGGTCTGTGTAGACAAGTATGTACACAGATGTATAGACCAAAAGAATACAGAGAGAAGCGCTGATGAATTTTATTTGATTACCTGGGACCTGATATTTTTAGAGACGTCCAGAGACTCTTACAGGTGAACAGGTCCCTTACTCAACACACTTAGCACCAGATTTCTGACAGGAACATTGGGAATGGGCTGTTTGATTCATTTTCCTTTTGTTTATCTTCACCACCCCACTTAGCTCATCTTTTTGATTTACAATCACCACCAAGGAGGCAGAATTGTTCATTCCATCTGTATACCTTCCATTTGATCACTGAACATCTCCACCTGAATATTCAAGAATCATCTCAAATAAAGTATTTCAAAAATCAGTCTCATCTTCTCCTCAACCATGTCCTTTCTCCTGATTAATGGTATCTGCATCTCTCTAGTTTTCCAGTCTTGATTCCACTACTGTAGTAGGTATGATATGTATGGTGTTCAGTTACTTGGTTCATTCATGAGTGCTGTTCACTGAGAGTTCGTTCTCTATTAGTCCTTGTGCTTTGTAGAAGCCCCAAATTTCTTTTTAAAAGATTATTTTTTAATTACACCAAGATAAATATATATACCCTGCAGAAAATTTGGAAAAGTTAAAAAATATAAAAAATAAAATTATCCGTAACTCCATCATTTCAGATATTACCTTCTAGTCTTTTAATGCATATTTGGTACATGAGATCTTATCCTTTGCATACTATTTCATACCAGTTTTTCACTCAGCATTTTATTAGAAGTATGTTCCATGTTATTAAGCATTTTGAAATACATTTTAGTGGTCACATAATAGCACTGGGACTTGAGTAACTTGTCTAAGGCTCCACAGGAAGTAACTGGCAAAGCTGGCATTTGAAACCAAGCGGTCTGACTTCACAGCCCATGCATTCAGTGCTATGAAACACTGCTTGTACACTTAACAAAAGTTTACAATGGGAAAGATCACTGGGGCTGGAGTGTGGAGGTTGGACCGGAGGGGAAGAAGCAGGAAGAAGGAAGATGATTATCAAGACCGTGGCTAGAAAGAAGGCTGGCTGGGAATGGTTTCAAAGGCATTTTTGGAAAAAGGATCAGAAGATGCTGCTATGCATCTCCTCTGCTCCCTTTGGGGTCCCTGAGAGAGTTTAGCCCAAAGCCTAACACACAGCAGGCATCGCAGCTGGGGGCTGTTGGCCAACCAAGCTCCTTAGAGTGGCTTCTCTTGGAGGGAGATCTGAGTGGCTCAACGGCATGACTGCCACATGGCTATAAGCAAAATGCATGGGGCTGTATGAAGGAGGAATGAACTTAAATAAATGGAGGTATTAGGGAAGCCTCGTGGAGGAGTGAGATTTGAGCTGGGCTTTGAAGAGCAGGTGGGACTGACACATTTGATGGGGAAGAACCTACCACCTGTGGAAAATGATGCCTAAGGAGAGGCCATGTGTGAAAGCGTTGCAGGAAATTGGAGAGAGAGAGAGAGACAGAGAGAGAGAGAGAGAGAGCGAGCTGTTCAGGGCATGGGCTTTCAGTTCCTACTTTAATGCATCTTTTGACATGTACAAATGTCTCTCAAGCCTCTCTGGACTTAGTTCACCAATAGTTTCCACAGATTCTGTTATAACCCTCATTGGGTCTCCAGGATGGTGTATAAATTTCTGAATGTCAGTGTTGTCGTTTTGTCAGTAAACGACTGTTTTGTCATTTGCAGTTGATTGTGTGACTTTAACATGCCGCCTTTCTGTAGGGTGACAGCAGAGGGGCCAAAGTTTCCCTTCTGGAAATTAAACATAGATCTCAAACAAAAGAGTCAGCTTGCTAACATACAGTTGCCATTCAGTTATGTCTTTTTTAAAAGACTAGAGATTTTTTCCAATTACAGTTGACATACACCACTGTATTAGTTTCAAGTACAACGACGATGACACATTTGTATAACTTACGAAGTGATTCCCCCTGACAAGCCCAGGACCCGTCCGACCCCTCACCGAGTTATTACTGTGTGACTGACTACTCCCCATGCCGCACTTCACGTCCCCGTGACTGTTTCTGCAGTTCCCAATTCCTGTGCCTTAACCCTTCCCCGCTTTCAGCCATCCTCTCAGTTCCCCTCCCATCTGGCAGCCATCACAGTGTTCCCTGTATCTGGGAGTTCAGGGATACCCTTTATAAACCACCACTGTAGACGCAGAGCTGAAAGCATGGCTCATATGCTTCCCAGATTGAAACCGTCAGCCTGAACATAGGTACAGACCCACCTACGCCAGGCGGTGTTGCTTGAAGGGTTTTGGAGGGACTTTGGTGGAGCTGTGCCTGTAGAGTAACTGTTGGAAACACATACCAGGGTGATCATTTAGATTTTTTTATCGTCCTTTCAGGGGACCCGCTCTAGGCTATTTCATCAGCATCTCGTCGCAGGGAAGGGCTCTCAGCTTCTCTCTCCTTGTTTTACAGCCGTCTGTGAAAGTGGCTGTCTCAACGGAGGCAGGTGTGTGGCTCCGAACCGATGTGCGTGCACGTATGGCTTCACTGGACCCCAGTGCGAAAGAGGTAAGTTTACATGTGAATCAGTGTGGAGACGTTCCGGAGGCTGAAGCTGTTACTGGTTTAAACCCTCACTGGGTTCGTGCGGCTACTTCAGGACTTTTGCTGAGCTTTGAGGGGCTGTCCGAATTGTCACTGGGATGGTTCCCAGGATGACAAGACAGTGGCCTCAAATCTATGTATGTTATTCAGTGATTCTTTGCAGTGGACTCTGGGACTCAGTAGTGAGCATGTGCACAAGTACCTGTTGGCATCAAGATAGAAGAAGGGGACTTTTCCATAAGGGTAATGATTGAGCTCATTATTGTCCTAGTAAATTAGAGAAGTGGCTCCAAACAAAACATCTGCATGGAAAGGGAAAACTTTAGAGTGAAGAAAAACATACCTAAAGTTCTTTTTTTTTTACATTGGAAGAGAAAACAGGCTGATAGTAACATACCTAAAGTTCTGTTAGGACCTTTTGGAGGCCGTAGTGGCACACAAGCTCCGCATTCGAAATTCACGGCAGAAAAGCGGAGCAGTGGCTGCTGTCCGCTGTGTGGCTTGTCCAGCACTGGCCACAGCCTCCCGAGGCGTGCAGTCATCCTCACTTCTGCATCTGAGAAGGGAGCACACGTAATAATGCACTTTCATTTGAATGTGGATTTTTCGTGTTCGAGTCTAATGCTTACTGCTGCCCCCAATTAAAACAAATGTTCCACCTAGAAATGCAGATATGACACTGAGACGTGCAGCGTGGGCAGTGTGCTTGGCTCTCCGCCCTGCCCTCTGAGGTAGGGCTTTTCTGATCGTCTCGTCTCCGCTTTCTCAGCCATTTACTTATCGTTCCTCATTTTATAATGAAGGCTTAGAAGGTTTGTTTCACACAAAACTGCAAAAATACCCGTGAAAAGTATTTATTGAAAAATATTCATAAACCTTTTAAATGGCAATCATCACTTTTATCCAATGTTATACAAAGACTTCTTTATTCTAAGATGGAAAGTAAAGATTCAGTAGTAGATGTTGAATATATGTTATTTAAAAACAAAGAGCATAAGGTGATGTGTGAGAAATTATTCTCTGTTTCTAATTTTATAAGCTTGTTTAAATTCAGTTATTTGGTGATAAAGCAACAGTACATATTTTAGCAAGTAACTCTAGGTCAATTACTGTGATCACTGGCTGAGTTACATTGTGTCTGGGTGGCACTGACGTGTGATGGATGCCCCGTGGACTCTTGGCCTTTACATTGCATTTGGAGTCCTTTCGACCATGTTGGAGTCCTTTCCTAAAACTGTTTCTCTTTACAGCTTGCACAGATGTACTTTTATTAACTTGGAGCTAATGGTATCCAGAGTAATAAAGACAAATCTATTCGTTAGGTAGTATCAGTCTGTGGCCTCATTATTTACTCAGTGAAGATGCTGTAGCATTTAAATGGTTTAGATTAAAATTGTTAATGTATAACTTGAGACATGATATGTGAAAATAATTTCAAGATAATACGAGGTTCAATTTGTTTTAGAAAAATCACTAATAAGATGAAATTGTAGGCCATTTTACATCTAACAAAGTGATTAATAATTTACTACAAAGATATTGATGCCCACAGTTCAGATACTGATGATAACACAATAAAAAATAAAGAAGGCATGGTATTTAAATCCTTCCACAGTTATTTCTTTGAGGACTTGATTTTTGACCAAAATGAAGAAATGATATGAATGGGTTAAGTTACTAAACTAGTTAAAACTAGCATATTACTCAGGGGTTTCTCCAACTTTTGGAGTGTCTTTAGATGCTTCCCTCCTGAAATTTGTACTGAGCTATAAATGTATGTTGGTCGCATAGAATCTTCACAGCGTCTAAATGAAATTAATCCCTAGATGGCAGGTTTTCAGGTGTTTGCGGTAGTTGAGACTGGGGAACAGGAAGCAGGCTCTCTTTAATCTTTACCTTTCGCCTGTTCCACCCGTGACTGCAGTCCCAGAGCCTCAATGGCAGAGCTGATACGTCAGGTACAGTTTCCTTCACCACATGGGTGAAGGGAGTCTTTCGGATTCTAGAATTGTGTTTCTATTTGTAGAATCTCCACTGTTTTCTGCTCTTGTGAGAGTCATTTGGTTACTTCTTTAAAGAATTAGAGGGAATATATCCTTTTACCCAAATGTATGTTTGTTATTTCAAGAGTCATTAATAAAAATGTAGGACTGAGTCAGGACAAATACATCCAAAAGTGTAGAGAAGTGTTCAGCGTGACTTCGGACGGCCAGTTGTACACTGATTACCTTGTTTATTACCTCGGCTAGTTTATTACGTTAACTCCCTACACTAGTTGTAGTATGTTTTAGTTGAGATATGACTTTTCACTTTTAAAAATGAACTTTCACTTTTAAAAATGAAAATAGGAAGGCTCTCCTATTTCCTGGTGCTCCTTCTGCATTCTTCCTTGGTGCTCTGTCCACACCCCTTTTTATAGGACGTGCCCCCTGGTGCTGAAACAGCAGGGGTGTCCCTGTGCTCCTGCCCCAGTGGAGAGCGAGCCCTTCCGTGGCGTCTGTGGTTTCGTCATTTTAACCCCTGCACTGAGCTCTACGCCTGATGCATAATAGTCCCTGGTCAATATGGGTTGAACTGGACTTATTTTAAAGTAGCAGAAAATCTGGAGCTAGGACGATTGGATATGAACGAGAATCCACTGGGAGTCGTTGCTGTTTGCTCACTGTGCCAATCCTGGACATTTTTTATTCGTTTTACTTTGAGGATGGCTTACAGGTTTGATGCCTAATTGAATTCAGCCCCATCTTTCACAACTATGATATTTTAGGGCCACAAGATGGCCATTTTTCAGTTGGTAAGGATGCAGAAAAGAAGGTGTGTTTTGACCCAAACCGAATGGCAACAAACAGACAGACAACTTCCTGCCATGGTATAATGCACATGGAGAGCAACACTTAACATGTCAGTTACAAGTACTTCCCAGCTTTGTTCTTGGGAAATCTTGGATATACCTGTGACCATCTCAAAGAGCCGATACAAGTGTGGCATACCCTTTGGGGATGATACTCGCGGGATCTGGCTCACTGTAAGCCAGTAAATGAATCTTAATCCAAAAACATAGTGGTTTGGTTTGTGATGGAGATGAGTAGTGAATCCAAGCTTGAATTATGAATTATAATTCATTATAATTTGCATTCAACAAATACAATCAGGTTATGAAATAAATTTGCCTTACTTGCAGCTTTTAGCCAGTAAAATTAACATACTTAAAAGTTTCTTGGCTAGTCAGTCTCATCAGGCAGGTGACAATAATATTATTTCCTATCTTGCTACCCTCAGAGGAAGAAAAGCAAAGGCTTGTGACTTGTTGGGCTTGCAGTGTTCACTTTTTACAAAGTGAATGTGTATACCTTTAGTTACATTCTTCGGTTTGCCACAGTCTCTACCACTCCCTATGAATACATCCTGCCTACTTAAAGTATTTAGCTTGCTTGTTAGCCCTTGTGAGCACTTGAGTTCCCACTGCCTGCCATATTCTCTATTGAAGATTGACTCTCTCGTGTTTTCTTTATACCCTAAGTTTCTTCCATTGCTCTTCCTCTTATAATTATTTTCTATAAATTACACTTACGGTGTTCCTGATTGCTCCCTCCTTTCCCCACTACCCACAGACCATTTTTCTCTTCTTTCTGCTTGGGCCTTGTGCAACCAGTAAAACTGTTCATTGCCTAAACTTGGTGGTGCATTAGGTTAGCACTTGTTATTAGTATTTAAGTGAGTTCAGTGCCTGTTTTGGTAACGACAACACAAACTAGTTGTGTATTACCATAGTTACTGTCAACAAGACTACGGGAATCATACTTTCTCTTGCCATCTTGCTTCAGAATGCAGACCATTTAAAATCTTGTTAAATTATCTTAAACACAGTGCATCATGTGCATGGATGAGACATCTCAAGGTAATGAAAAAAAGGGACAATGAGGGAGATAGACCTGAACTTGGAGATGGGGAGGGATAATGATGAATAAGTGTGGGGAAGAAGAGAATAAAAGAAGGACATTGAGAAAGCACAGAGAGAACCAAGGGAACCAGGAGAGCGCTGAGCTAAAGAAACTGAAGGGAAGAAGGAGTTCAAGAAACAGCTTGGCAATTGTTAGACTCTTCAAAGGGTCAAGAAAGAGTAAAAATCTCAAAGAGGCCTTTTGATGTAGGAACAGGTGATGTGTACTGAGTACTTGGGCTGTGTCAGGCAGTGTGCTGAACTCTCCGCTTTGGTGATTTGCAACAACTTTATGAGGAAAGTCCAATAATGAGTTACACTTTATAGACGCGTAAACAGGGGCAGAGGGAGGTCAGATAGCTCGTTCAAGGTCAGACAGCTTATAAATGGTGCAACCAAAGGCTGGACCCTGCCAGTTTGGCGCATAAGCCTGTATGTGGAATCACTGTGCTGGACTTGCATTTCACTGGGGAGGGGTCAGCAGTAACTGCAGAGGGTTTTCTGAACAGTAGAAGAAACCTAGAACTATGAGTTTTAAAGTGGAAGTAACAGATTTTTTAAAAGCCCTCCAAGAAATTTGGCTAGGTAGGTGATTTTTTAATCTCTGGTAGAGTTGAGCTAAGTTGCTTTTAAATTACTTTAAAAACCAAGGGAAGGGAATCTTGACTATTGCTTGGGTTCATCTAATGCAGGGTTTTGGGGTATTTTTCTGTTTGATTGATTTCGATATTTTAAAGATTAACAACCCACTCCTGGCAAGAGGGTGATTCCTGTCTGTTTGCGGTGCATGCAAATGGAGTGTAAAGGCCTGAACTGACATTCTTCAATGCAGACATACCACATGAATATTGCCACTTAGTGCAGTTACCATGGAGGGTTGTATTGTTTGTCTACGATATCACAACCGTTCGAGCCCTATTGGGAACCGCATTTGGGGATTACCTTTAGAGAGTCAGTAGTACATTCAGATGAGTATGTGACCTTTTGAATTCTCTTTGTGGGAGGCATTTGTGTTTTTGGAAACAACCTGAAATAGTGCCAGTTCTACTGACTGCAGTGGATAGTCAAACTCTTCAGTCGTTTGGGGTCACACACTGATTTAGATTAGAAAGCAGTGAAAAGAGTCAGTTTGCATGACTCTCACAGCACATGGAATTGGATTAATGTTTTCATGTCACACTTTATGTGAACCAGACGATGAAGCCTTTTGGAAGCACAAATGCTAATAACAAAAGGTTTTCCCTTGTGACTCCGTCTGGAGATGCTCGCCACGTGCCATCTGAATGTAAGCGTGGACACGGATGCTTCGCAATTCCAGTTCATTTGGTCAGTGTTGAATTTCCACCCAAGTCTACACTCTGAAGACGACATTTGGATTGTTGCCAAATCAAGAAAGTCTGTTGGCTGTTTTGCTGGCTATTAGTTGATAAAGTATAGGGGAAAGCATTGTGGAACTGATGGCTTTAAGAAAAAGAACGATGGAGCAAACGTAGAGTTGAATAAAAACGAAAGTATTGTGATAATTCTCAGTCTTCAGAGAAGCAGAACAATGGAAGGGGACCTAAGTTTCTCTTCTTCATATTTGCCACCTTTATGGAATTCCAGTGTTAATGGAGCTGGACAAGGTTTATTTATTTATTTTTAAATTTTTATTCTCATATGTAGAGTTGGTATTTAAGAAACTTTTTTAAAAATCACAACTTAGATTCTCTGATGATAAAAATTGATGATTTTGCAGAGATCTTTTAAAATGTTTTATTGAACAATTTTCAAAAAACAGTTCTTTAACCATTGGTAGGCATTTATTTTGTAAGTCCGGGAAAGCTTCATCGTGTCTAATGAATGGAGAAGACTAACATATAATGATCCAAATACGTAATAACCAGGTAATCCATTTCAGATCCGTTTACCTCATAAAAAGAAGGTAGAGACGTGACCTTCTCACAGAGTGCTGTACAGAATGCCTCATGGAATCAGGAGATGATTTTCTCACTGCTCCCCTTCCCCCCAGGAGGCATTAATGAAATGTAGGTTTCTCTCTCTCTCTGCAAGTAAGTTTTACAGAGCTGCATTTCTGACACAAATTTTACATAATTTTACATTTTAGGTGGCTATTTTTAAGTTCCCAGAGTAAATGCCACAGGCCAACTCCCATTCTCAGTGTGCCTTTGGAGGGCAGAGCTCTGTGAACTGGGCAATTTTTTCTCCTGAAGGTAACAAGCTGTGAACTGTTGTTACTAAAGTATGTGGAGGCCCTCTGTGAGCCTCCCTTTTTGTATTTAGTTAAATGGAAACTTAATACCAATGTGCAGATAGCAGAGACAGAATGCCCTAAATGTTACCATGCATCAAAATTGCAACATTTGGCAGTTGGTGGATCATTGAATAAACTTG
>PVKM010005307.1:11865-48382 GCA_004027735.1 Carollia perspicillata
CCCCCTGTCCTTCATGACTCATTCTCACAGTGTGGTCTTCCCTCGGTTTCTCAGGGAGAGCCGGTGATAGCTCAGCTCTTGCCCAGGTCACTCTGTTCCCATCTCTTCCTACCTCCAACACTTTGATACTCTCAGTATGCGTGAGGTTTTAAGAGGTCTGTGATCACATTGTCATCACTTCCTTTGCAAATTCTGATCATAACATCACGCTGGATTTAGAATGTGGTATCTGTTTTCTAGGTGCATCAGTGGAAGTACCTATTTTAACATCCTCTTTTATTGTCAAAGAATTTAATATAGCTATTAAACTTGATCAAAGATTTAGTATCATGGTTTCAACTTCAAAGACAATTTGTTTTCAACTTTATTGTTTTTTTGGCACTATGAACTTAAAAAAGTGAAACTAGTTTTTATAAGTTTGTAGCCACATTTAATATTTGGACCACTTTTCTTTGGACCATGTTTTTAGTCTTGGGTGCTCAAAACACTAGCATGGCCTTGACCAACAGAAATGTAATGTGAGCCACATAAATAATTTTAATTTATCTGGTTGCCACATGAAAACATAAAGAGAAACAGCTAAAATTGATTTGAACAATATATTTTATTTAACCCAATATATCCAGGTTTTATTTTGATCACTCCTCAGCGTCGAGAATTATTAATGAGATACTTTGCATTTTCTTCCATGCTAAGTTTCTGACTCCAGTGCCTCTATTATTCCACATCGCAGTTTGCACCAAAAGATAGCCATGTGGCGCTGTTGGACAGCACAGCCCTAGAACTTGGCTTCTAGTGACATCAACATGTCACCTGAGGTCTCAGTGAAGTCTCCAATTTTCCTTTTCCCTGCTGCTTCTCAACTTTTAAGAAGGCAACATCTTAGAGAATCAGAGCCTGTGCTGATATTTAAAAATAAACAAATAAAAAAAAAACTCTAGAGACCTCAGAATTAGAATGTAATGTCTCAGGATATCCAAGTGGAATTCTGTTCAAACATTTCAGTGATAAGCAAAATCTTTTGCAGTCATGTTATTTAGATATAACAATGATAGCAAATATTCACAAAGGCTTGGTGCTGAGCTAGGCACTGTGATGGAACCAAAAATAATTATATTGTTTTTGTCATCAGTGTCTTCAAGTCATTTTTTGGAAAGATAGAAATGCATATAGGAAATAATAAAACAACTAAACATGGTGGAGAGTTAACTAGACAGACTGGAGGAGGGAAAGTACAGGCCAAGGGAAAAGAGAGTATGAAGGTATGGAGGCTGGAACTGACCGGGGCAAAGGGAGCCACAGCCACCCTCAGGAGGCCCTTGCCTTGCCAACCCTCCTCCCATGGGCAGGAGGGGAGGCGTGGTGCCACCTTGCTTTGTTTTAGAGAATGAAGAGTGTATTTCAGCCCTCTCTGTGGTGCCCTTCTATTCTACTGAACTGTGCTTCAGCACAATACCTGTAAGATCAGAATGTGGGGATTTAAAAAATTCTCTTCTGTATGTATAAATTAGTGCGTGGACTGGTCTATTTCTGAAACTGCTTTGGCTTAATCCTGGATAGCAGTCTGGAGAGCGTTCTCAATTTTACATGTTCAATTGAGAGTCCTTGAGAATGTGCAGCGTTTATGTTCCCCAGTAGTTATGGCCTCCAGAGAGTCTGCTGTTTTGGTTTATGCATGTATACTGAGCAAAATATGTGAGACTTTGTGGCCCAGATGATGTACTTTTTGGAGAACATTAGACCTATGGGGATTCCATGAAATGAAGTTTCCGTGGTCAATAGCATTTTGGAAACTCTATACCATGTCCTGTTCTTGGAGAGGCACTAGCACATTAGCTCTTGGGAGCCCTGCAGGAAGGTAACTGTTTGTACTTAGTTTAACCCAGAACATTCAAATCGATTAATTTTATCACTCCTCCCACCCCATCCCCCGCCCACACACGCCTTTCTCCTTCAACTCCTGCAACATCCTCATCCTAAAGATCTGGACCCTGATTTTGACAGTTCTTTTAAAAGTCATTTGTCATTGCCATGACAAACTCTTTGTATTCTGGATAGGTATTTTAAATCTGTGTATGATTCTTATTTATAGATGAATATTTGTCCAAATGTCTAGAGGATTTGAAGGACGATCTTCATCATAGAGTGACTCACTTTCCATGTTCCCAAGAGGATGCATTTGGCCATAAATTAGGGCAATAGGAAACACCCATTCTCTGGGGTTTGGTTCTTTAATACTCTAAAGTATCAGCAAGGCAAGCTGAATTATCTCATTAAATAGCGATAAATTCCTAATTCTGAGTGGTTTAGTGTAGTTGGCATGCATGCTGTCTGATTCTTACCAGCCCTTGGGTGTGCTACTTAAGAGAACTGGGAGTATCAGATATTCTTGGAGCTAGAGCTCCCTTTTCTAGATTGGCTACTTTTCTTCAGGGTCAAGCTGAAGGCTTATTCCTTCCGGAATCCTTTCACAAAAGCCCATCAGTTTCTGTGCAACTTCGCTGACATCATCACCTCTGGCCACCTGGACCCCATCCTCGTTTCTATTCGACAGTCGGTGCATGCATCAAACATTTGGTCTTTGCTGATTACTTTATGGATTACATCAGCTGTCTTAGTACTTCTGTTCCTCTAATGAATTCTTGTTGTTCTTGCATTGTACTACATTTTAAAATAATTGGGTGACCCAGTCCTTGTCTTTGGGGATGATGGTTTTTAATGATATTTACTAAGAGGTAAGGAGTGAGTATATTTACTTTTTTAAATGTACATTAATTGATTCTTGTGTTCAAATACTTACATCGTAATAAAATGGTCTAGAATCAATCTGCTTTCATGGCTTTCGGGAAGCCTTATAAACGAGTTATAGTATTTTGTTTCCCTAAAAATGTTTTCTTCATCAAATGAAATATTAATGACCTGTTAATTTAAAAACACAAGTATATATATTTGTATAAACATGAACATGTACACAAATATGAATATATGTAAGTATATATGATATATATTGAAAAAATATATTATGGCTTTGTTTTCCACTGAGAGGTCTTGCTGTTTTACTAGGACAACATAGTTTTTGTTTCTCCCATTCAGGCTTTTATTTGGATATCATATCAACCACATGCTTTTTGTTCTCTCTTTTTTTCATATTTTATTTATTTTTAAAGAGAGGGGAAAGGAAGGAGAAAGAGAGGGAGAGAAACATCAGTGTGTGGTTGCCTCTTGCTCAACCCCAACTGGGGGCCCGACCTGGCCTGCAACCCAATATTGAAAAAATATTTCCTCTACGAAGTAAATTCGGCCTGTCAGACCCCATGATGTGGGAATTATGAACGTGGTTAATCTAGGTCTAGTTTGGGGGCCAATAAAATGCCGATTTCTATCTAAGTCTTCCGGCCAGGCTATGGTGCTTCCAGTAGATCAGAAAACAAAAACTATGTCTCATCTTTCTTCCTATGTCTTGAATACCAAGCCCAATGCTGTGAAGAGAGTAGTTGTTTATTAAATCTCTGTTGGTTTACTTAATTTAACTATGGGCTCTGGAGGTCGATGAGACATAGTATTTAAATGTTAAATACATTTGTCATTACAACATTTTTAAAAGGTACTCTTGAACAGCAATACCTACACATGCGCCTATATTTCATAAGGGAACACGAGTGTAGGTATTGATACTTGAAATGTGTGGGAAGTGAGTCCCGTGGGGCACAGGAAAAGGAATGTTCTCCAGCTTCCCTTCCGTATTCCCCTAGCAGCAATCCCTGCTGTCTGAATTGTTTCAGAAGAGCTTTATAAGTACAAAGTGCACTGGGATATTTATTTCCGCAGGAAATAAAGAATGTTCTAATGGTGCAACTCATGAAATGGGCCCGTTTCTCTCTGTGTCCCTGGGGAAGCTTTGCCTTCTTGCCTGCCTCCCCCTCGAAGACATTGCCGACCTTCGCTGATGCAGGACACTCAGCCAGGCCAAAGGCGAAGGCTTTCAGGTTTGGGGACAAACTTTAGCCAAACTGAAAGAAAAAAATTAAATAGCTATGCAGCAGCTCTTAGGGATTATTTCTTCCCTAAAGTCCCAATGAAAAAGCTCATATTTTATTAGAAATTTCAGTGATATATCTTTAAATTATAAACTAGTGAACCTGAATAGACAAAGGCAAAGCCATGGTCCTCCAGACGTAAATTTTGATTTATTCTTTGTATAATGATTTGAAAGTGTCACTTGAAAAGTCAGGGATATTTTGGAACTTTCTTCTTGTACTAGGGGAAAAATGAAAAGCAGAAGCATGGACACATCTTAAGGACATAAACTTGCTTTGCAAAGCAGTACATCATAGAAAGTTGAATTGCCCTCTTTGAGGAAAACAACCCTTAAACACCACAGAAAAGTCTCTAATTTAAAAAAAAAAAGCATGATTTGGAATTAGATAAAGCTATTTCTTTTCAGACCTTATTTAGGCTTCATTTCTTTCTGCAGTGTTTGTCCACACTGCCAAGCCGAACAGCTATCAGAAAACCAAACAAAAGGCAATGATTCCGAGAAGTCATTGTCGCCTTCCACTGAGCCGACCTGAAGCATGCGCAGGGCCCCCTTGTTCTCATGACTCCTGGGTTGTTATTCTTTATTTTCTATGAATGAGAGGAAATGGTAGGGAATTACTTTCAAGACTAAGTTTTATTGCAAAGGAGTCCTCCTCCCAACTTGTCAGTATTACATGACAGCAATTTTAATGTTTTAATTAAAATGCCTAATTAAGAGACACACTTAAAAAATTACCTGACAATTCCCAGAAAACTGGTTGAGAAGTCAGGACTTTCTGAAGAAAGTCCTGCCGTTTGTTGGTGGTGGGGCAGTGGCTGCATGGGGCTCAGCCAGCTTCCTTCTCGGAGCAGGGGGACAGCTCTGTCGGTCTAGTGAGGCTGCTGGAGAGATGGAATGGCATAATACGCAAAGTGCCCAGTGAGGGCCTAGCACACACGCAATGCACGTTTGGTAAGTATTTGCTACTAACATTCTCATTCTATGAAAGTGAGAGTAATCTTGGGTGAAAGTGTTGTTTCATAAATAGTATTTCTGCTGTCACCAGCATTAGACCTAAACCAGAGGCCCCGTTATGGCTTTGTTTTCCACTGAGAGGTCTTGCTATTTTACTAGAACAGCATAGTTTTTGTTTCTCCCATTCAGGTTTTTATTTGGATATCGTATCAACCACATGCTTTTCTTTCTTTCTTTTTTTAATACTTTATTTATTTTTAAAGAGAGGGGAAGGGAAGGAGAAAGAGAGGGAGAGAAACATCAGTGTGTGGTTGCCTCTTGCTCACCCCCAACTGGGGACCCAACCTGGCCCGCAACCCAAGCATGTGCCCTGACTGGGAATCAAACTGGTGATCCTTTGGTTTGCAGGCCTGCGCTCAGTCCACTGAGCCACACCAGCCAGGGCAACCACATGCTTTTCTTTAATGCACATCCAATTATTGCAATTGTTGGAAAGGCTAAAACTCCAAGGGTGCAAATTGTAATAGAGGAAGGAGAAAGGGAAGGATTGAGCGACAGCCGTTTCCATAAAATGTAGTGATGACTGTAGCCCAGGGAAGCATTTGTTGTCACAGCAACTCCCCAGAGGAGATTACTGAAGGGCTTACCCACGCAGCCCCACATGCAGACACAGGAGGGGAAGTGAACTTGTCCCTTCAGAAAAGGCCTGCAGTGAAGTGTAAAAGTACTCAGCTATTTTAGAAATATGACATTCTAAAATCGACAGGAGATCATAGAAACTTAACCATCAGCAAAATAAAACGAACACCTCTATAAAGTAAATATTCAGCTTTGTAGATTAGTGTGAGAACTGTGTCTGTAAGTATGGCATTAAGCAGTTTAGGGATATGTGGGGTGGTGCTTTTACATAGAAAATCCACGTCATTCTTTTTTGTGTATCCATCTATGTATCTATGTATCGATCTGTATATAAGTTTATCTTTTCTTTTTTTAATTTTATTTTTCAATTACAGTTTACATTCTATATTACTTTGTATTAGTTTCAGGTGTACTGTGTAGCCGTTAGATAACAGTGTGCTTTACAAAGCGTTTCCCCCAGTATTCCCAGTACCCCGCTGGTGCGTGCCGTACAGAGTTGTCACATTATTGACTGTCTTCCCTCTGCTGCGCTTTGCATCCCTGTGGCTGTTCTGTGACTACAGTTTGTACTTCTTAATCCTTCGCCTTTTCCACACAGTCCCACAACCCCCTTCCTCTCCGGCAACCACCAGCCTGTTTTCTGTGCCTAAGAGTCGGATCCAATTTTGTTTGTTCATTAATTTTGTTCTTTAAATTCTACATATAAGTGAAATCACATGGCCATTCTTGAGGCAACTTTTGTAAAAAAGGACTGAGAGCGCTCATCCCAGAGGACCAAAGCTAGGAAAGCCTCAACATTGGGGTTATTTTAAAACTAGAAATTTCAGGCCTCACTCATTGGAGTTCATTTTATTAAACGTATCTAAGAAAAAGATCTACTAAGCTGAAAAAATTGTTCTTTTTAAAAATATACTTTATTTTCTATTGTTGCTCCATTACAACTGTCCGCACTTCCCCCTCATTCCTCCCCCCACGAAAAGGCATTGTTCTGAGCAGGTGAGAGGAGATGCAGGTCTATCCACGTGCATCTTATGTCCCAGGCACTGTGCACGTGAAGCACACCCCACCTTCTGGAGTCACGTTCTAGTGAGGGAAGCAGAGAGGAAACAAGTCAACACAGACACACCTACGTGCCAGTGTGGTCCTGAAGGAAGTGAAGGAATGCAGAAGGTGTGAGGGCAGAGAATAACGACACCGGTGGGCCTGCGTACAGGGGACTCTGGAGGACGAGAAGTTGCCAGCTGTGTGACTAGTGAGAGGAGGTTTTCTAAGTAGAAGGAAGACTATGTGTGAAGGTTCTAGGATGATGCCAGTATTCGAGGAACTGAAAGAAAGCCTGCTGGTATGGACGGAGTTCAGACAGAGAAGGAGAGCGATGGGACCGGAGGCTCGAGAAGCAAGCTGTCTGGATAGCAGGGACGGCAGGGACGGCACTGCACAGTCGGGCGGGCGCAGCGGTGCCCGGCCGCCACTCTGGGGCGGATGAAGAGCACTGCAGACTTTTTTACAGCACCTGGTGGTGTATGTTGTCTGCGAGAGTCTGCCCTGAAGAGCCCCCCCAGTACCGGCTCAGTTACGGTGGAAGAGTTCTTCCTGTAGGTTTCCAGTGCCCTTCAAAACCAGAGGGATCTTGAGTTTTCCGTGACCTAACACTGCTTTCTCTCTCATCCTCGTGTGTCTATAAAGAATCTAACCCCTAGCTTTCCTCCAGGAAAGTGACTAAACTGGAACTTAGAAACCCTTAAAATACGTAAAACAAGTACTCCATAAAAATGGTTTGCTCAGGCATTAAGCATTTTGAGATAATGCATGCTTTCGAGTGGACGCATGCAGACTTGTCCCTAGGGAATGCCTTTGGATGTCATAAAAGCAATTCTGGTATCAATAAATCATTTGCTATTTGGATAAGTCATGGCTACCACGTCCGTCACTAGATACATTTGTAATGGTTTTTATGAACAATAACAACAACCACCTAGCAACATAGTGTTTGGTCATGTCATTTTTATAATCCCACATGTAGTTTTGTGAGCTTTGGTAGGATAAATTCTTACCGTCTCTCATATATCTTGAAAGTTAAACAGTCAGTATTGTTGGAGGCCCACTGTGCACAATCTGTGGAATCATGCTGCGCAGTGTGTGGCATGACGTGAGAGTGCCGCTCAGTGTTTTGGGCTGGGTTTTTTACTACTTTTCTGCCCCATGAGGGAAGGGACTGACCTGTCTTGCTCTCATTTCGTCTGCACTGTAGGGGATACAGAGTAGCTCAGTAAGTATGTGTTGACCAGATAAATGAATAAGTAAACAGTTTTTAGGCTCAGTTTACTTCTTAAATTTCTTATAACTCAAATAAGAAGTGAATGATCTTCCATCTCTATTTTGAATGGGTAGCTTTCCCTTGATCTTTTAAAACACAAATAGTTTCAAATACAGCCAAATGAACGCTGGGCAGTGCTGATACCTCTGAGAAGCCCACGTTTTGTGATCCCTTCCACCTGTGCAGTGCTTTGTACACACACACCCTGTCTCCGTTGGTCCTTCGAGTCTTCTTGAAACAATATGTTTTATAGTTAAGGACACTGACCGTGGAAGGGCCCTCTATGTCTCTTCTAAGGCAAGTGTCTAGGAGCGAGGTCTGTGCTTCTTAACGCAGCCCAGACTGTGGTGCACCATACCCTCCATCAGATATTTGCCTGGCTTTTCGGGCCATAGTCAGCTTTGGCATTCTTTTTAGCTGTTATTAATTATCCTTTTATTTGAGCTCTAATTTTGTTCTTTCTTCCTCTCCGTCTCACACATCCCTTGGATTCTCTTTTGGGCTACTGATACTTGGCTATTGCCATTCTCTGTGTCTCTGTGTCTCTGAGTCTCTAGATCAAGTTTTGAAATTCTGAATCTTAAGTGACTAAGCCAGTGTTTTTGATCAAATTTGTTGTGGGTGGGGAGAGCTTGTCTTTAATTGTAAGTAGATATCGTAAGACGAGGAACACTTCTGCCCGGGCTGTGTTGAGTATGCTGATGGATGTGGGAGCCTGGCTGACCCTGAGCTGCGAACAGAACAGGAAGGCGGTGCAGTCCCTGACAGAGCCTGAGGACGTGGAGACACCGAGTGTCTGGATGTGTGAATGAATGTTCTGCTGCCGTGTCGCTCTGCCTAGGCTGCCCTCCTGGTGTAATTTCTATGAGTGTGAAGTTAGATCAGGCTGTTGGAGTGCCTGTTTAGGGAAGGGCTGAGAATTGGTCTTCTTTTGTGATCAGTTTGTTTTACTGATTGACATGTCGGGAGATTTGCAGTTTCACTCAGAAAAATGCCTGGAAGTTTATAGTAGGAGAGTCATCTTCTCTAGAGCACCGGCTCCTCAAGAACAGGAACTTTTGCCTAGGATTATACCTGGCACGCAGTAGATGCTCAATAAATATTTGTCGAGTAAAAGAATGGTTCTAGCAATGGTTCCAGACTTTCACTTTTAGCAACAGGACCGGGTTCAGAGTGGACCATGTGATTTGCTGGTGCCTTGGTCTACCCAAGTTCTGAGGTAAATCTGCCTCAATTACTTAATGACAGCAAGCTCTAGCCGAGCTGGAGTTGGCATTTGAGTCTTTTCTGTGACACTGTGCACACAGTTCTGTTCACTGTTTCAGTGGGTGGTTTCCTACCCCTCTGATACACTATACTTGATTATGATATTGTAATTGGCTTTAGTTTAACTCTACAAAATAGAATAGTGACTGTAGCTTATCTGTGGCTGAAAATAGGGGTATAAGAATGAAAAGAATTAAAGTGGATTGCTTTGGGTAGCCTGAAGTGACATTGATTAATATGCTATCAATTTTCTTCCCCTGAGAAACATTTGGTCAGAAGGAGATCTGGCTTTCAGAAGAAATTTAAATCTGGGTGTGAGGCTTTTGGCATAGTCTAGTATCGTTGGAATGGCCGAAGTAGATTTTGTTTCCTTTTTCCCATGCCTCCCCATGGTTGCTCAGAAGGGCTCAGCGCAGTCTTCTGACTGTAGCGTTATCTGTTTTCCATAGGCTGTGCGTTATCTTGCCAAGTTCCACTGAAAAGCCAATTTGTAGAGTGCACTTGGGCAGAATATATTACTACGCGAAGCACGTCAGAAAGCCTGGAAAGCTCATGTCAGAGGGGATATACTGTGGAATTTCCAAGGAGAGGCTAGGAGAGAAGGAGACTGACTGATTGATCTCCAAAGAGCAGGGGGTATATTTCGTGTTTCATAGTGCTAGGAGACTGCAGACTTTTAACGGATGCTTTTCAATTGCCTCGAGAAATACAAATGTCACGTTTGTTAGGTTTTTAAGAACTAATAGTCCAAAAAACTCTGTGTGTGTGTGTGCGCGCGCGCGCGCGCGCGCGCGTGTGTGTGTGTGTGTGTTAATCCATCCTGTGTGCACAGTGGCTTTTTGTTCTTCCCTGATAGCATCACAGTGGGTAGGTGTGAGGATCTTTTGGCTAAAAAGCAAATGAAAAAACTGGAGAGGAAAAAAATCAAAATAAAATGTTGGATTGAGAAATACTAAGAGAGATGGATGTTTCAGGTTTTCTTTCATAATTTCAGTAACTGTAAAAAAAAAAAGCTAAACAGAAATGTCATTCTCTAGCTCTTCAGTTTTAAACTTACATTGTATAGCTATCCACTCACTGACTCTCATTTCTTCCTGAAGTTCTCATTATACAATATTCGACACATTCCAGAAACTTCCTCTTCACTAAATAAGTAGAAAATTCTAACATGAGATTATGTTCACAGCAAGTGTTCTCATCCAAAATATTTCAAAGAAGTTACAGGGCAGGCCAATTGCTGCCTTGGGAAACAAGGGAGAACTCGTTCCTTTACCCCTCGCAAATTCATCCCTAGGCTCTTATTACTTGGGCCCTTTTTACCCTGTTATCTTTAACAAATTCATTCCATCTTAGAATAATACTAGTTTTAATATAGAATGAACTGCTTTTAGAATAAACAAGTTATTTATTTAATGGACTTCCTTTATTTTGACCTTGGGAAGTTAATACTAATCATAACTGTCTTAGTCCTAATGGTTTCTAAAAAGATGTGCACCCTGTCACACTTGGGACAGTTTAGATTGATAGAGTCTAAATGTGTACAGATTTGTGTAGGTATGGAACAGGTGTTTATTGAGTGAGAATACTTCTCGTGGCATAGGAGCCTGAAAGAACCTGATATATCACTCACTTAATTTTTTTTTTGGTGCTTTGTGAAGGGATAGAACACTGGGTGCTCTCGCCTTATGTGGCTCTTCTCTGGGTTGGTGTGGACTGAAATAAGACTTTGACCCTACTTCAAAGAAGTCGCATCTGAGGCAGAAGATTGCCAAAATATTTTCTTCATTGTTCTTCAGAGTGCTGAGCTGTTCCAGATATTCAGAGGTTTCAGAAAGCTAGCCTCTGGCAAATGGAGCTTATATAGAATATGAAAAAAGAAAAATACCATCTCTCTTCCTCCCCTGATGTTTTAAGAGGGTGGTAGAAGGGTAGGTTCAACTGTATTGTAGTTGAAATTACAATATAAAAAGAAAAAAGAAGGGCCGTTATTAAAATTGAGCAACTGGCCTAGCAGTCATCTTATAACTAGTTTGCTTAGTACATGGAATTATGCCTAAATCTAATTAATGTGGTATTCTTAAGAATGGATTTTTGCCAAGGAAGTACCCATGACGAACATGTAAAGAATAACTCCTTATCACTGTCTACTGTAATTGCTACATTCAGACACTTATCATGACACCCAACAAGACTTGGTAGTGCTCCTGGTGAAACCTCCAGTCCTCACATTGCCTTTGCCCTTGCCTGCCCTCCTTTCAAAGCCATGTTCACCGCTTGGGTACATGGCCACTGAAAGTATCTACAAGCTGTAACAAGGTGGAGACGCTTTTTGCAGCCGACATATTTTGCCTAAAAATTAATCACAGGATGCACTTTGGAGAGCACAGGTTTAGGAATGGAACATTAACAAAGGGTACATCAAACCGCACATACTTCTAAGTCCATCCAATTCAAAGTATTTCCACACAAGCCTGAAAAAATAACATTACCAGCAAAAGTATTGTCTTGTCCATAACCTTCTGTCATTACCCTGTGAATTTTTTGAGCATACACATGGAGGTAGGTACCCTGTTCTATTCACCTTAGAGAGTTGCATTTTCTTCCTTATTTTCCCCGTTTAATGAATGAACTGAAAATGAATTCGAACCATGTGCCAAGCTTAGAAGGTATGATTTTAAAATATTTGTTTCTCCTCAAATGCTTGAACCAGTAGAATCACTTTCGATTCCCTAATCCCATTCCTGGCCAAAAATACACATTCTAATCTTCAAATTCTTTTTGTAGACAGAGTGTTCCAACATTGTTTGTCGGTATAAATAGCAATATTATTTTAGTAACAAGTCCGTGGTAACAGCTTAATTTCATTTTGAATTGAATTGTTAAGCTACACAAATCAATCATTCGGTGCCAACTGAAGACAGCCTTTACAAGATATATGCCATGAATAAACTAGTCTTAATCATACATGCCACCGCAGACCTTATGGGAAGGGGTTGCAAATTGGATGGCCATGCCGTGTTAGCCAGCGCTTCCCAACTTACCTAATTTAATTCATGTGTTATGGAGAGTCACCAGCACATGAAATATAGAAGTAAAAATCACACTGTTGAGTAATCACAAGCTGTTGACTAATCTTCAGGGAAGGAGGGGCAATGAGCATTCTTTCGACCACTTAATTTAAGAAAGAACAGGCTCTGTTTATTTAAGAGGCTAGTTTGTCTGTTTCCTGATTGCATTCTCGTTGTGAAAATGCCAGAAAGTATTTCAATGGATAAAATGAGGAAAAAAATAAAGATTAATTTAAGAGGGCCAGGAAAGAGTGGTGGTAGATGTTGGAATGTTTCCTTGGAGTTAATCAGTGGTTCATAAAATACTTTTTTATCTTGAGAACTGAGTTTCTGATTCAAGTTACACAGGAGAAGATATTAGCTGGCCTGAGAAAGGAAAAACCTTGGTTCACATAAATTTGTGCACAGATGCCTTTATCATGGGAAAATTGTAATTGGAGGTTCCAATCTTGTGCACATGATTCTGACCCAGTTATTTCCGTACTGCAAGTGCTCAGAGGAGGTACTGGCTAGACCTGAAAATAATGAATTAAGAGATTCCAGCTGGGATATGATGAAAGCATTTTTGTGAATCTCTGTATCTTGGCTGGACCACATGGGTTATAACTTGGAGAGGCCTAAACTAGTAGTAGTATGTGACAGATTTATAGCCCAATTGATGTTGGGCATCAGAAAAAAAGACCGAGGTTAAAAAAATGACTTGAGAATTATGACTTTAAAAGAATTGCCATTGGAATGGATGCTGAAGAAGGAAAGCATGAATTCCTTATAAGAAGGGAAATAAAAATAATAAAGATTGATGATGAGGTATTAAATGGGAAGCAAGGTAGTTTGTTTTTCACAGCAACTGCCTCCTCCGAGACCCCTTGTCCACTTTCTCTGCTTCTCAGTTCTCCATGCCACTTCCTCCACCTAACACCTGTGTAGGGTCTACCTCTTCCACTACACTGTGAGGAGAGGGATTACTTTTTTGGCTCCACCCACCTTCAGCTACGTTGTTGCATCTTCAGCTACCAGACTTATGTCTGATACATAGTAGGCTCTCAAGAAAAATTTGTTGAACGAGTGGCGTGAATTTAGCCAGAACTTAGTTTTAGTCTATCTTTCCTTTGTCCCTCTCTCCCTCCCTCCTTCCCTGGCTTATTTCAACAATTACTTATTAGGATGTGCTAGGGCCCAAAGACCGATCAAAACAAGATTCCTGACCTCCTGGAGTTTGTAGTCAACTGGAACAAATGCAATTGTGTGAACTAAACAATGGAGCAAATGAGTGAATGAGGGGGCCTGGTACAGGACGATTAAATGATGTAACATGAGGTGCCCTGAGAACAGAGGGGAAAAACATGTAAATCAGCCTGAAAGTGGAGGAAAAACTTTTTAAGAGGAGTGGAAAATTAAGGATTTATAAAACCTAGAAGGATTTGGGAGTTAATAAAGAAAAAGACTTGAATGAAAGCACAGGCCTAGAAGAACAAAACAGCATTTTTCAGGGAAACTGTAGGAAGCTTGTTAGGAATGGAGAGATGATACCAGAGTATATGGAGTTTGGAAGTAAGCAAAACAAAGAGTAATTTAAAAACCATTGGCTTTATGAGGTGTTTTGGTGTTTTCATTGGGCGAGTCAAATATTCTGAGACTTCATAATGTTTCAGACAGATGGGTGAGATCACTCAGTCACCTCTGGTCAGCTTACCTCCTTGTTTCCCAGCTTCCCATTTGCCCCTTCCCATCTCGATGTCCTAGGCTAAGGACTCATAGGGCTCTAAAGCAGCATTGCAATTTCTCTGCCAGCACATCCGTGGGAGTTTGGAGACTTTCGTTTTAGTCTCTAGTAACTGGTTGCAAGGCTGTAAAGTCTGTATTAGGACGACGGCCCTTTCAGCCTAGTTTTGTTATTTGTATTTGTGGTCAAGGGTTATACTCTCACTTTTCCCGAATGAATGAAAGAATGAATGAATGAAGTTGAATGCATGAAAGGACGAATACGTGTGCATTATTTCTGATCTCTGAGCTCCTCACGTTCTCTTCTGGAACCTGTCTTCATGTTGAGTTTCTAGGAAGGCCTGGCTGTCTGCTCATTAAAGTGGTGGTTCTCTGTCACTCTGATCAACTATAACCTTCACATTTTAGTAGTTTTAGTGTGGATATCTTTACATCTGATGACTTTGTCATCCGTATGCGTTTATTTAAATTGATATTTAAGATGACACGAACAAAACAGTGATTTTCATCAAATCGGACGCTGTTTTGTGTCTTACTTGAGTTTCCAAATGGGACTCTCCTAATTGTCTTGGTCTGAAGTTGTATAGAAATCACTCTCAACCCGTCCCATGTTCTTAATCATTTTATTAACATTTCTTTGAATATGTTGTAGGTCATTGCATTTACACCGGCCTTGTTTTATAATGATAAGAAGGAAAAAGTTTAGGGTGTAGATGTATCTGAAAATGGTGCCTGCACAAGGTAGAAGCTTAGTAATTATTTGTTGAATGGGTGAATAAGCGATATTTTTACAGCATACATGTGATCGTTAGCAGTTGCTCACTGTCTTTAAGAAAAAGTCCAGGCTCCTTTGCAAGAGCCACCATACCATTTACAATCTGGAACTCGCAGATAGAGTTGGCTTTATCTCTTGCTGTCACAAACTGTAATTCATGTTCTGCAATACTGGTTCACAGCTCCATGCCTTTGTTCATCGTGTCCCTCTGTCCAACAAATTCTCACTGATTCACCAGATGTGAAAGCTTCCCCTAGTTGTACTGTAGAAGAGGAACTTCTTCAATATTTCCAAGGCATCTTGGGTGTACTTCCATGATCACACCTGTTGTACCATTTTACTTTACGTACTTAACTCCTTATCTAGCTTGTATACTCAAGACAGAGGTACTGTCTTACTTACCACTGTGTCTCCATGGTTTAATCTCGTGCCTCTGATCATATAAAGGACTCAGTAATGTGTTTTGAATGAATAAATGGGGTCAATAGGCCAGTGCCAAGGCCTGAGAATGACCTAGTCCCTGTAGGCCCTGCTCCACACCATTAGGGCAGGAGCCCTGTGATCAGGACTAGGTAGAAGAAGCCCAACCCAGAGCCACAGCATCTGTAGGGAGAGTGACCATTGTCAGCTTCTAGAAAGCCATGTGGTCCTGGCCTGTCTGCTCAACGGCCCTCTTTGGAGGAGTCTTTGAACGGTGCTGCTGTTGGAAAAGCCTTTCTCGAGAGATCAGGGTCAGTCAGAAGCCTGACGTCTAGTCCTCAGGGTTTCTTTAGTTGTTTGCCAGGCATCTGGTTAAAGGAAGTGTGACAGACTTCAAGGGGCTGAAGAGAATCTGAGGTCACACCATAACTGAGAGCTGTGCCTTAGGAGCATAATGATGAATATTTTTCTTAGAGCTATGATTTTATGTTTGCTGAAGCTTATTTAATACTTGACTGTCCATCCTCTTAGACTTGTAAAAGGTATCTGTTTTATAACAACAGGCACTGTGCTTTTATTATATATATTTTTACTACACAATAAGCCACATTGTGAACTTACGATTTATTAGACTCTGTTAGGATATAATGAATGATGGTGGTGTTGAGTGTAGAAGCATGATCAGATGTCATTCATGTGCCATATGAGAGCAGTGTTCCTCACAGGAGCTACAGACATGCAGTTCCAACATGTAATTTGAATCGTATTGTATATTCTGGGCCATAATTGTCACATTACTCAGACTATGTAGATATAAATAACATGCAAAAATACAAACTTTAAAAGTAATTTGAGATGACCCCAAGAGATCTCAAAGAAAGATTCCTTTCTTCGCTGAAATGCTTTATTAGCTGTGTTTTCAGACAATGCTCGAACTCTTGAGCCAGCAGGTGCCCTGCATTTGTCTGGGGAACCCTGCCCACTTCCTGCCTTTGTCCTGCTGTCACACAAAAGGCTTTTCCAAAACTGGTCGCTTCCTTCCCTTTCAGGTGCCCTTTGCCTATTGTTTCTTAAAATTTATAAAACATAGAAAAATACAGAGCCTAATACAACAACTGTGTGCAGACTCTCCACCTAGGATTAACTAATGTTAGCATTTCATGAATTTTACCTTGAACTGAAATAAACACACCACAACATCTCAGATAGAGCTGTCTATTTTTTTCCTTCCTGGTTCCTTTGCCATTCTTTTTGCTAGAGGTAACTGCCATCATGAATTTGTCCTGTAGTTTTTCATCTCAACACATTACTGGACAGATGAGCCCATTGGCCATTTGTAACTGCATAGATTTTGCTGTACACTTTCTCTCCCAGGTTTCTAAGAGAATGCTAATGTAGAGAATCCCAGTGTTGCCCATTGGGAGCTCTTTGTTTCCTGTGGTTTGAAGGTTCTTTGTTTTGTATTGTTTGTGTTTTAAACAAATTCAGTCATTGCTTATTTTTTTTTAAGTTTTCTAAAATTTCTGGTCTGGAACTCCTTCAGAGGTTTTATGAAAGTCTTGCAAATTTTAAATTTGATTCTCCACTTTGTTGAAAGGTTGGTTGACCATTCCTCTTCTAATCCCCCCCCAAATATAGATATTAATTATATATAATTTCTTTTTTACAGAAATTGTATTACCTTTAAACTAAACTGATAATTTTAGCAGTGAGAAATATTCATTTATAATGTTCATAGTTTTTCTTAAAGACTTAAAAATTTAATTCTTTACTTAAAAAGTATCTTGACATCAGAGGGATACATGCTCATGTAGACAATTTAAAAAGTGTTTTTGAAAAGTCAGAAAAGTGAAAAGTGGTTGGAAGAGTATTGAAAGGTCCCTGGGAAACTACTATGAATGTTTAACATGCTCATTTGAGAAAAAAATTTCATTTAAGAAAATTTGGAAAGCGAAAAGAAGTAAGGGGAAAAACTACCTACCATTCTAATATAATCACAGTTTGTACTTGCTTGACTTTTATTCCCTTCTAATTTTATGTTTTTTTACATAGTCATTTACTTCATAATCAGGACATAAATGTGCTTGCAGTATATGTTTGTCCACATGTAAGCATTTAAAAATATTATATAATCCTGTCTTCAAATTTTGTTGAGCATTTGGCTCCTACCTCTGGTTTTTTAAATTTTTTCCTGTTACATCCCCATGTGTAATATCTTTGTACTTAGAGCCTTCTCTGCATTCAGGATGAAGAAACTGTCGGGGCTGGCTCTGGGTGCCTTAGAGCTCTTGATACGTGTTACCATTGAGGGCAAGTGTGCCTCCTCTGTGTGTCTGCGTCCCGGTTTCTCCTTCTTGCCAACGTGTGTTTTTTTAAAAAAATAATCAAAAAGAAATTAAATCTTTGCTCATTCCTATCCATAAGCATCACCTCTTTATAGAATAAAATTCTTAAGTCTTTGATGATCTTATTTGCTTTAAATATTTTCCCAGATATGTTTATTGTTTATGAGTGTGCAGATATTATTTAATGTGACATGTGGACATTTTCCTTGTGACTTCATCTGTGGCTTTTTATTTATTGATTTTAGAGAGGGAAAGAGAGAAACATTGATTTGTTGTTCCACTTATTTATGCTTTCAGTGGTTGATCCTCGTATGTGCCCTGACCAGGGATCCAACCTGCAAGCTTGGTGTTTGGGGACAGCACTCTAACCAACTGAGCTACTCGGCCAAGGCCCATCTAGGGCTTTTGAGAGTAAATAGCCCTCTTGCTTCCAAAGATTTGATAAATATTTTGATTTATGCTTTCCTAGTTTTTTTTAATGGCTTGGTTTATTTCATGCTTTAGTTCAGTTTGAGGGTTTGTGGTACACTTAAAACAGAGGCCACTGATGTGCCTAGTTTAAACCGTGATGAATGCAGTGGCTGGGACATACATCCCAGGGTTCATCTCACATTTTTTGCTTCCTGATTCTTATTAGAAGTGTTATTTAAATCATACCAATGGGTGTTATTAAAATGTTGGGCTAACTTTGGACTTCCTGTACTCACGCTGCTCCTCTGTGGCTCCGTGGAAAGCTGGCATTTGTCCCTGACGGCTGTATTGCCCGTGTTTTCTGATTGTTCTCCAGCTAGTTCATGCTGAGTCTTTGGCCTTTCTCTTGGACTTGTAAACTGTACCTTCTAGCTGATAATTCGCACTCAGCATTAGTCAACTAACCCACTTTCCTTAGGCTCTGGGAGGTCTAAAGCAGAGGGTCATCCATCTGAGGCAGACCTCTTCCAGTCGCCTTTCCTCCAGGATCTACCCACCCATCTGTGCAGCCCGGCCAGCAGAGGCCAGGTTGCCTGACGCGGCCAGCACAGTCAGGCCAGCTCTCCCTCCTTAGCTGGCTCGAAGGCTTGCTTTTCTAGCTCTACCGCTTCAGAATAAACATAAACTCTGTTTATAGCAACAACATTGCCTGTATTTTTTTAAGGAATGAGTATGGGGCAGGTGATTAAATAAATGATCAAGAATTCACTTTAAAATAAACAAGGCTTTGTGGGTAGAAAGCTTTTGGAATTACCTAGTTTAAATGTAATGAGCTCCTTAGCACACAAAATATTTGAGATGGGAAAACATTTTAAGAAATGGTGTATCAAGCAGTCATATGTTTTGTGGGGACAACCTTCTAAATAACTTTCTCACTGTAAGGCTCTAAAGTTACACAAGCATCTCATTTCCCACTTTTTTTTTTTGTCCGTCAAAGTCCTTCTAACAACATAGTAGCAGAGACTCAAAACTAATTTTCAAGTTCTAGAGTCAGTTTGGAAAAAATAATTCCAAAATATGTAGGATAAATATGATTGTAAAATGGGTTAGTTATCTGCCCCAAGTGGTTAGAAACACAAAGCTTACTTGTCTGATAAGTAAAGCAAACAAACAAAAAACAGTAGTGAGTCCATACAGCTAAGATAGAACTAGGAGATCTAACTGCAGTCTTGCAGGTTTTAGTATATGGTTTTTGTAGTTGACAATATATGCATATTTTAGGTAAATAAAGAATTGATTAGCTGATTGATTCTAAAACAGTCTTATGGAGGTGTAGTTTATATACCATAAACTTTACTCATTCTAAGTGTTTATTGATTTTATTTTATTCAATAACCTTATTTATTCATTATAGTCATATTTTGGTAGATTCCTTAGTATTTTCTACATGTAAGATTATGTTGTCTGCAAATTAAGGTAGTTTTACTTCCTCCTTTTCAAACTGTATGCTCTTCTTTGCATTATTTCACTCTCTAGAACCCACAATCCCATGTTTAATAGAAGTGGCAGGAGAGCAGATGTCCTTGCCTTTTTCCTAGAAAAACTATTTATTATTTTATCATTATTTATTATGTTAGCTGTAGGTTGAGCAAGTTCACTTCTATTTCTGGTTCTATTTTGTTGAGAATTCTACTATGAATGGTTGTTGGATTTGTCTAATTCATTTCTTGCATCTATTAAAATGATCATGTGTTTTTTTCTTCATTCTATTGATATAATGTATTTTATTGATTATCGGATGTTAAGCCAACCTTGCATTCCTGGGATAAATCCCACTTGGTCATGGTGATAATCTTTTTATATGTTTTCTAGTATTGTGTTGAGGGTTTTTGTGTCTCTGTTAGTAGGAGATGTTGGTCTATAATTGTGATATCTTTGGCTGAGAATGAGTTGAGAAGTGAGCCAATTGATTTTTTTTAACTAGTTTCACGAGTATAGTATAGTGTAGAACAGTGTTTTTTTTTTAATCTATGGTGAAATTCCATTAAAAAAATCATTTCTAATCTGTTGTGAACTGGGACTTTTATAAAATATAATAAAAGTAAATCACTAGGAAAATTATATAAAATATACAAATATAAGTTTCATTTATAAAATAGATTCAGTTTACATAAGATTCTCTATCAAATTGATAAAAAAAATTTTAAGTCTTAATTTCTGTACTTGCCTCTTCACAGCCTGGGCACAAATAGTTCTTACAAATCTGCGAACCATCTTTGAGTTAGCACTGGTGTAGACTTATGCTTCTCCGACTTTAACATGCGTGCGTAGCAATCACCTGCGGATTCTGCTGAAATGCAGATTCTGATTCAGTAGGTCTGGATAGGGCCTGAGGGTCTGCAATTCTGTCACGCTACCAGGTCATACTGATGCTGTTGCTCCACGGACCATGCTTAGAGCACTAAGGCTACGAAATACAATGCAGATGGTAAAATAAACATGGTCTGTTTTATAACCCCATCATAAATTGCTTTGGGACATATTTTGTTTTTTTCAGAGATTGTTGGGTTGTTGCTCAATGGTCACAGTTCTCTAGAAATCAGTTGTTTTTCTTGGCCTCTGACCTTTTTAGGCCTCCAACTGCTCATCTGTAAATCAAGGGTTTGAACTAGAAGATCCGTGAAGTCCCTTCTCGGTCTCAGTCTGTGGTTTTAAGCATCCACGTCAAGGGACAATTATGACTGCATTTGCATTTTCTTATTATATAAACCTAATAAAACATGAACTCAAAGTCTTATTTTACAACAGCTCTTAACACAATGTTTAAAAATAACAGTAAACATGCTTCACTAAGCTTTGGATGATTCAGAAAGATTAATATCAACATTCAATACTTTTTTTCATGTCGAAGTCTTAATGAAAGTGGGTGGGAGTCTTGCTTAACCTTCTACTTAGAAATCCAATTAAAAAATAATTGACTTGCCTAAACTGTAGAAAGGCAAGTAAAATAGGTGTTTATGTTATGAAATTCAAGTTGACACAAACTAGCGGAAAGGCTTCAATTTCAGCCAAGTTAAAATGATCTCATTTTTCTTTATATTTCATTCTATTTACTGAGACACTTAAAATATTACCCCCCTCCGCCCCCACTGCTCAAAAGCAAATAAAGAGGGTGGTAAATCAGTGGTAGAAATGTGTTGTCAGAACCTCCAGGGGCGGTATCCTCAGTCTTCAGCACATATTGCTGTGATTCTGCTGTTCTTAATACAGATGATTATAGCAGACTCCGCAGTGAAGGGTGGAGGCATTTGGTCAGCCTCCAAAGAAAGTGACTAATAATTGACCTAATGTACAGAGCACATGAATACCATATTCTTTGGGTAACAAATATATATGTGTGGTTTATGGGGTATGCAAGAGTTCACATCCCTTTTTCAGTTCTTCCAAAAGATTTTAAAACTCAGCCGTTCTATTAACTTTTTGAGCCATTGCTCTCAAACGCAGGCCACGCATTAGATGCCACTATGCAATACAAATGCAGACTTCTGCCCTGAGGAGCTTCTTACCATTGTTGTTCAGAACTTTGAAGAGAAATAGTATGGATTTTGTTATATTTAAGTTTGGAGCAGCCTCATGTTGTAAGACAGTTCTATTTTAGTATTTTACACCATCGAGCAATTGTTTCCATTGGTGAAGAGATTTGACATCTCCAGAATAGTTATAAAGGAGTTTTTCTTGCTGAGAGATTAGTCAAAAGTTATAATTTTCTTTTCATTTTTTCTATTTAACACACTGGGCATCACATCAGTAATATATTTATTGTATTTCTGTTATTTTTGGCTTGTCTGAAAGACATTTTACTTGGTGGATTTCCGTTTATTCATTTAGTGATGATGGGATCAGCTAGGCAGACATTTTTATTTTTAATTGACTGACCCTTATTGTGTTGCATGATACATCCATTAATATTAGGAAAGGCATCTCTAATTCTTTGTATTTTTAAAAATAGTCTACAAAACCCACATTTAAATATTTTTTAATTAGGAAGGACCACAGGTGTAACAATTAACATCTGAGATTTCTAGCTTTATTTCTCTCTAAAGAAAGGGAATGTTTCATGGATCTGTGTAGCACACATGTATACCTACTGTGTGTCGTGCACTTTGCTGGGTCTGGGGTGATGAGACAGATGAGACTCAGGTGTCATCCTGGAGGAGCTCAGGCTCTGGTTCATCATTGCACTGAAGTGTGGTCACCGGGGAACCAATAAATGGTACTTCCCACTAAATTATTACCACTTGTAAAGTGGTAATGTAATTGCATGCCTCTTCCCTGGGATTGAGATTGTGTAAGTAAAGTGGTTGATTGGTCTGATAGTAGGCACAGAGGAAGCTTTGGTCATGATTATTGTGCTTGGCACCTTCGTGAGGATGGGAACTTACCTCCAGAGGCAGTTCAGTCCATGCGTGGAGAGTGAGGCCTTCCTCCCCGCCGAAATCTGTCTCTCCGGAGCCTCCCCACTCCTGTAGTTGTTGACCCAGGGGCATCCCATTGCACAGGGACTACTGGCAGTTTGAGCTACTACCTTCCTTCCTGTCAAGCCAAGTTACAGTTAGGGTTTTTCTGAGACTGCATCACTGCTTCACGAGGGATAGTGAGAAACTAGGATTTATGCTGTAGTCAGGCAACTCTACGGAGTTATTTCGTAGATATGTAAGGCCCTCCTGGGGATTTTACCTTTTAATTAACTAAATGCTTTCTATTATTAATAGAAAATAAGCTTTCTATTATTAATAGGAAATATTAATAGAAAGAAAGAAAGATAAAACTAGAAACAATAGGTGCTGGATCATCTAAGACAGTCCAGAAGAAGACATGGAGTCCAGAAACTTCAAATCGGTTCCCTCCAGAATGCCTCATCTCCGACCTCACAACAAAGCACGCACAGAGCGCCACTGGCTTTGCGTCATAGAAATGCTTCGCTGTCAGATCAGATTATTGCAGTGAGTTTGTGTAATTGATCTGGTTGCCAGGGGCGCTGTCCAACCAATAATCCTGTACCATAAAAAGACTTCTCGGGGGATCTCCTCACAGGGTGCTGTCGGTGTCTGTGTGACGACGAGGATAATGGACGAGCACGGTTGAGCTAATCACGGATTTATTATCATGCAGTTAGGCAGCCACAGCATCGCTCTTGAGCTTTCCGAATGCCTGCCTCCCATACCAAACATTACAGCCATCCCCTAAAGTTTCCAGACCACCCACTGTAACAATATAGTGTGTAAAAGGATCCAGATGCTCAGAAAGAGAATGGGTGAGGTGTAGAGCATGTGTGATACCTTCTCAGCTGCCCGTCTAGATTTTGAGCACTGTTTTTTTTTAGAGCTGGCTCACTACAGAGATCACATTTCATCTCCAAGTCTTCTTTTCAGAGCACTTTATTTGGAAATGTGTCAGGATAAACTCTATCACAAAAATGAGCACTTTTAAGAGTGTATTTGATTCAGGGGTCTCTGTGCCTCTCCAGCCTTTGCACCTCCCCCCGATATTCCTTAGAGAAGGAACGTGGGGGCATCATGTAACAGAGCGATAACTACCAGGCTAGAGTACCAGATACAGGTGGGGCTCCCATTTGCAAAACAGGAGAAGAGAACTGGCTAAATACAGACAACTTATTGTAGCTGAAGACCTAACTGCTTGGAGGTTTTTTAAAATGCTTCATTTTATACATGTTTTGGCAGTGAATATATATTTGGAACTTAAACCTCTTGGCAGCTTTGCAGTGGTTCAGCCGGTGGTCTCTGGCTTTGTTCAAAACAGATTAATAGATGTGGCTCCTCCTCTCCCCGCAGAGCGCCACTCAGGACAGGTGACTTATGAGAAGACACCTTCTTTATGTGAGACTTATTAATTCATTTATCGTCATCCCATTATTTCCTTTCACCATCCTGTCTAATTGTGTTGCTCTAGTCCTGCTTTATCACATTATTATATTAAAAAAAAATACTTAACCTAAAGTTATATCTTTTCTTCTAGAAAGTTAGCCTCAAAAGAGCAGAAGCTGGTCACCTGTTTTCTGTTATATCATCAGGGCCAAAAACAGTGCCTGGCACACAGTAGGTTCTCAATAAGCATTGATGATATAACTTGGCCCACTAAGGAACTCTCGATGGGACTCTGAGGAAAAGATCTTCTTGGTTCATTCATTATTAATTAACTAATCCCACAGCATTTATTGAGGACCTGGCATGTACCAAGTTCTGTGGGCTGCTTACTGGGTAAACCTGCTCTAAAAGAATTTACAAGTAGGTAAAAACACATCTAACTATAATGTTGGATAGCCCCTGCATTAAAGAAAGAGCAGGCTAATGAACACTGGATTTAAAATGTTTCATTAAAAATTTTAGTCTTTCAAAATATTTGTTAATCTAATGAATTTCCCTTCTACTGTAAATGCTTCAGAGAGACCGTGTGCACAGGCCTGTGGGGGCCGCGGCCTTTGCCTGACTTAGACAGGTACCCCACGTGCTGGGAAGATGCTCTCCCCAAACCGTGGGCAGAATGTTGTCTGCCTGCCTGCAAGCTGGCACACCAGGGTTGACGTGGTGATCCACCAGGGGACCGTCACCAAGTGCCATCTCTAAAAATAGCAGAACTTTGTCCTTGAAAATGAAAATGCTTTGGCTTTAAAAATATATTTCTGTTTCTAATGAATCCAAAGCTTGGATTTATTTAAAGGCACGCACATTTTCCCGTTGCTGATATGAAAAAGCAAAATGTTCATTCCTGTGTGCGAAGGGCTGTTTCACTTAGAGTATCTTAATGTTGACTCAGTTCTCCATTTGTAATACCCAACTGGACCACCATTTGGCCAATAAATAAATAAATAAATAAATAATAAAGTGAGGGAAACCATAAGTTACTGTGTTGCATGCTCTTTTAGAATATATAGTTTCTCCGAACTAGATACATCACAATAACACAGTCTCTTTGTGGCCTACTCTCCATCAAAGTTGTCTAAGATGTCAGCACATCACAGTGTGGACCTCCAGAGGGGAACCACCTTATGGCCTCCTGGCCCCGTGTCTGCCCTTTGTAGAGGGTGCTCTGACGGTCTAGCCCACCGAAGTTCCTTATCAGGGGTCACGCAGCTCACTGATGGGAGCCCAGATGTGAAATCATTTTTCTAACTTCCAGTCCAACGTTTCCCCAAATGTGGTCTGCTGATTGCTTGCATCGTAATTGCTGGGGTTGCTCAGTGAAAAGTGTTTCCTGGTCCCCAGTGAAATCAGAACTCCTGGGAGTTCAGTCCAGGAATCTGCATGGTAATAAGCTCCTCGTTTGGGCTTACATAAAGCAGTCTGCTTGCCCACAACTGCCTGCCTTCTTATTTTGCTCCTCCGAGTAACTTGGCTGTGTACCATGTGAAGATGAGCTTCAGTGACCCTAGAGCATAGGTGGCAAACACAAGGCCTGGCCCTCCACCTTGCTTTATCTGTCCTGGCACCTTGTTTCTACCCGGCGGCAGTGCCGAACTACTTACCCCTAGTTAAGGAGTAGCTACATCTATACAGTCCTAAAATTACATTCGGCCCTTTGAAGGCAACCACGGAGCTGATGTGGCCCCTGGTGAAAATGAGTTTGACATCCCTGCCCTAGAACATTACTCTAGTGTAAGAGGTGAAGCCTCTAATTTAGAGGTAGATTATTTTCCCATAGAGTATCAGTAGAAAATTTTTCATTTGAAGGTTGTTGAATCAGTGGACCAATTGGGAATTGTTGATACAGTCTAAAAACATAAAAGGAAATTTTTAAAAATTTGAATTGAGTCTAATGGAGCTTGAGTGGGCATTTAACATGTTCACATCTGTTTGTTTTATCAAGAAACCTCTCGACGGGTGTTGAGGGCATTAATAAAGTGGTTACCTGTTTTGTGGAAGGAACTGTGCAGAGAGGAAATGAGGGGGAAATGAAAATTTATAGTGAATGTTTGCTGTCTTCTTGGGTTTTGGACAATCTGAATGTATTGCCTATTCTAAATTTTAAAAGTATTTAAAAGTTTAAAGCATTGATACTCCCTGTCAGACCTCTGCAGGTGATTGCTCTGACCCTGCCCAGGCTCCATGAACACACACTCCAGAAGCTGATCTTTCTGTAGCAGAAGGTAATGAGCATTTCCGAAGGTCAAGGTCGGGCAGGGAGAGCCTGCAGATGCAGCTAGTTTTAAGGAAACCACTAATTGGCTGGAAAAGATAAGTCACTCGGATACCCACGTTCCTGAAGCTCCCCCGCCCTCATGGCACACTCATTACGGGGAAATATGGTGGCCTTGGACAAATTACTCTACCCTCTTGAGACTAACTTTTCCAATCCATACTAATAATAATGAAAACTTAATGCTTTTCAACTCACCAACTGTTTCTGAAAACTTTATTTGGCCTTCAAAACAACCCTTGGGGCAGATGGTAAGGTCCCATCTCTATTGTTCAGATAAAGGGAATCTTGGCCCAGAGAGGTTTGGCACTTTGGGGTTATACAAGGGTGGGATGTCTAACTTCAACTTTTGGATTCTTTCTAATGTGACGTGAGGTGTCATGGATTAGACAAGTTTCCAGTGCCTTTCCAGAATTAAAGTCTCTGAGAAAAAGAGCTATTCAGGACTCAGGCGACTTCTGTTGGAGTCTTTCTGAGAAATCCCAAAGAAACTGAAGCCACAAGTTCTCATTTTTAGGAGCTTGCAATGTCTTTAGCATTTCAGAACATGCTCCTCCAAAGAAGACCAAGGAATACTTACAAATCCAGTGCGTACTAAGTGCAAATTATACATATACTACAAGTTCTCATATCACAGCACAAACCGTGCGCCGGAATACCCAGAGGGTGGGAAATTCCAATTCCCAGGAAATAACATTTAACTCTCTCCTCCTCTCCATTGTGTAGCGACTGCTCTTTGAGCACCAGCTGAGGAAAGCATTTGCTATATATTATCTCATTTAATCCTTACCGCAACCCTCAGAAAAATGCTGTTATAAGGAAGCCCAGACTTAGAGATGAAGTGATTGAAATAACTGTCTTGCGGGTGGCAAAGCCAGGTCACTACCCGGGATCCTCTACTGATTTCAGGCTTGTGAGCTTCAGCTCATACCTGTGCCATCTTCATTTGAGAGAGCCAGTTTCAGAGAAGGGTGTGTCTTAGAGAAAACTGAAATGACCCCTGCCAACACTCAGGGCAAGTTTGGTTTCAGACAGTGGCAACTTAAATACCCTTTGGTGTGGCCATCAGTAAAGAAGGGCCCGTGAATTCTATATTCTTGCCACAAAACTCTCTATGCTATGCACCCGGCTTCTCCTGTGTAGTATCTATTACTTAATTTTACTTCCTACATATGGGAAGTAGAAATAGAGAAACTTACTCTTCCAGATCAGAGCTGACTGAAAGCAAATAATGGGCATACTAAACGATTGGACAGGCTTTATATTCTTCGCAAAAGAAAGGTTTGATGGATGACATACTTTGAGTCTTTGTTTTCAATAAATTTTGTCCATTATTTTTCTGCTGATAGACATGATAGCTTTCCTCCGTCACCCTCGACATTTTGTATGCCGTTCTGTCTTTCCACCGCTTGCCCATTGCCGGAGCGGATCCATTCTGCAATGAACGCAGCAGGAACCTCTTGGCAGTTTGGGGTCTTAGCATTTCCCCAGTCATTCTGGGAAGTGAGGGGAATTTCCATCATTTTCTTAGTGCACAGGGACACAGCAAGGTTCATAGCTTGCCTGGGTTGGCAGACGGTTTTTGAGGATTGTAAAAACTGTGCTTTGCTCAGGACCCTGGCTCCTTGCAGAGGTCTGCCGGCCTCTCCTTGGTCTGTGTCCTCAACAGGCCTTTTACTGGAGTCAGACTCCTATAATGAGAGCGTTCTTGGGTTTCAGTCTGGGGGGAACCCAGCCTCCACCCGCCAGACTTCCTGGAGAGCTCTCTGTCGAGGCCGAAAGTGCCTGGAGCCTTGAGGATTGGATCGAGCTCCCTTTCGAAGGGGTCTCAAAATTCCTTACACATAATATATTTGTGGCTACAATTTGTTAAGAAAGGAACCAGGCTGTTCCAGCCAATAAATTGTCAAAGGAACACATACCTAAGATAGAGAAACTGGTTTTCAGTACATAATCCTCTTACTCCCTTTTCTAGTGCTCTGCCTTCAGTATTTCCAGTAACTTTAAGGAAAGCCTATTTCTAAGCAGACCTTTGGGGTCCGCTCTTTGCATTTACCAAAACTCTTGGGGCATATGTTGAGGGAGGGCAGGCCTGTTTATTCACCTGCCGCCTCGTCTGAACTTCGGATACTCAACACCGTTTGTTCCCAGTGTGAACTCAAAGAGCTCTAAACAGCGTTCTTTATGGAAAATCAGGTAAGCGGGGAGCTTCTCTGCAAGGATGGCCTATGGATGTGTGCACAGCGCTCCGTAGCTCACTGGGTAAGCTCTAGCCAGAAAATCACAGTCTGGAGCACCTATAGCTACTCCCACATTCCTTCAGAGGCTGCGGTGGCTTTATAAAAATTAGCTCTCAGGAAAACAGAGCTGGCCCTATCACCCCGCAGGCTTTGATCTCTGAAAACACATTTGATATCTATTCCTACATAATCTTCCCTCTAAATCTGATCCCTCTGCTATTCATACATGTCTGTTTTTGAACGAAGATATACTGTGGCCAGATATTTTGCTAATTTATATGATTTTTTGACTTTTCATAATTCTCTTCAACTTTTTAGGTCTAGAATTTCCAAAGCTAGTTTGTCAGTGTGCCAAAATAGCCTTTAGTTTAGCAAAATAACTTTATGCTTTGCTTGACTGCACTATAAGATGACTTAGATAATTTATGCTTCCCTTCCCCACACTTGAGGGAGTACTTGCTTAGAAAGGGTTTGCATCTTGGCTTGGAATAGGTCTAATAATTTAAACCCTCCTTCCTGGAATTAGCAAAACATTAAAAAAAAAACCTCCACCCAAACTAAGCCTTACGTTAATAATGTTGAAATGATATGCAAGTATTTATAATATTTTATATTCTAAACTATAGTATTGAGATCAACCAGGGAAAGATATTCTGGGAAGTAGCTGAAGAAAACAAAGGTATATGCATGGAAATATATATATATATAATGTGTTATAGGATCAAAGATTGAGCAGTTCAGGTGAAGCAAAGAGAATTCGAATGGGGAGGCTGGGGATGGGGCTGGATGGCAGGCTGGCCTAGCCGCGAGGACTTGGGCTGCTGATTAGTATTTATGCCCAGCTTGCTTAACCGTTCTTTTCTAGAAAAACATATTTGAATGGAGAAAAAACAGTCTTACTTTTGACTTAGCTACTAAAACAAAAGCCTAGTTATTCAGATCTCAAAGTCTTAATCCTGATAAATCCATCTTTTGGTGGTGGCTTAATTATATTTAAAGCATAGTGTTGAAGGTGAGTGTAAGTATTTTTTAAGTGAAAATCTTACAAATGCAAATATATCAAGTGATGGCCAATGTCATAGGGACCCTCCACGAGCAGTTAAGTTGGCTGAGAGAAGCCTCAGGGGAGGAAAAATGCTGTAAAGGAAACCCGGTCGCCTAGTACCTTTCCTTCAACCTTCACCTAATCCTTTTCTCTTCCCTTCCACAACCTGGACCCATCTAGCCTAGCCTTCTCAATGAATACTTGGCTTGAACTTAGTTCACTCAACTTTGTCGCTGACACACCCGTTGTACTGACGGAATCCTGGCTTGAATGGAGCTTGCTCAGCTGTGCTTTGGACAAATCCTTCTGGCTGACCTGGTTTAAACCTGGCTTTCTTGACATCATCTCTGGCATGTTTCAAGGTGAAAAAGGACTCTGCTGCCCCTTTGATTGCTCCCCTAGAGGGGAAACTAATTGCCACTTGGCACCAGAGTTTATCAGGCCTGTTTCCAGAGTAGTAACGTGATTTAGTGAGAATAGTACTGGAGCAGGAGGCAGGAAACTTTTGAGGTCTGGTGCTGGCTCTGCCTTTTAGCAGTCGTGTGACCTTGGGCAAATCACTTCCCTGCTCTAGCCTCAGTTTTTTTTTTGTCTATAAAGAAAAGCAAGGACTTTCTGATCCTAAACGGCAGGAATTCATGTCACATTAGCAAAATTCTGGAGTGACTAGAGATTTGGGTTCCACATGCTAATCTTTCTACCTGCCACACTGTGTCTTTCCACATGGAAACACGGACCCTCTCCATTGTAGCTTTGTCGTGTGTACTCAACCCACCCCTTCAGCTTCGGCATGGGAACCTCAAAGCTCTTCCTTCTGCTACGAAGAAGGGTATTCGAAAGGTTGGTTAGTTGTCATAGGCAATTATGCTTATTCATTTGTCTCTCTTGGATATTTTACATTATGTTAAGAAGGTTTTTCTTAGGTTAAATCGCTGTGCTATCAATTCCTTACTGGGTGATGATTTCAGAAATACCACTGATGAAAGCTCTGTGCTGCCCTGGCTGAGTGGCTCAGGTGGCAGAAGCGCCATCCCCATACACCAAAGCCTTGCAGGGTTGATGGCCAGTGAGGGCACATGCCTAGGTTGTGGGCTCAATCTCTGGTCTAGGCGTATGTCAGGCAACTGACTGATGTTTCTCTCTCTCTCTCTCCATCTCTAATCAATAAACATATCCTTGGTGAGTATTTTTTTAAAAAGCTATGTACTGAGGATACTTCTCAGTATTTTATATACTGGGTCGGACAAAAGTAAGTCTATACTTGTCAGTACACAAAACACAGTTTATTCTTGTATTATTATTATTTATTAATTATTGTATTGTTTTCCATATGAATCACTGTAAACCTACTTTTGCCCACTCCTGTATAATATTTTACCGAAACCTTCACAGCCCTGTAAGGACTTACCATCTGCACTTGACACAGGAGGTCATCGAGTCTCTCTGAGGATCACATGGAGACACGGTGCTGATAATGGGCAGGGCTGGAATTCCCATCAGACTGACCTGTGTCTGTAGCCTGAGCCCAACCATTCCCTTTGCTATGAAAAGTACCTGCCATGGACACAAGAAGAACCTGGTGTTTCGTGCAAGAGATCTCGGGGAACGCCTCTCGTTAAGGTCTCAAAGAAAATGATCTCTAACTGCATTTCAGATGCTCAGAATTTATGCTTTGCCAAGCAGTTTTCCACTTAATTTTAAATCCATGGGTATTTCAAGGGGAATTTAACCCATATGTTTCTGATTCATTTGCGCTTAACTCATCAGAGGATTGTTTTGTAAAAGTTAGCCTCTTCTCACGAGCACTTCAGAGCTCCTATTTGGTTGGCATTGGCTGGATTTCCAATTTGCCATGCTTGATTTTAAATCCTGCTCTCCAACCACTATTTTATGGTGGTTTCATTCTGTGAGTGGATGGAGACTGGAGGTGAGTCATAACGACTCTTCCAAAACTGCACCAATGTTCCACCGATAGAAAAAGAGAGCCACTGTGGAGGTGGTCGTGCTCACCTACAACCTCAGCCCATTAAGCTGTTGGCCCATGTGTGGATGTGCCCTATGAGGGTAAAACGTTAAATTCCTACATGCTGCATTTTTTTCCTAGAATGGTATAAAGCAAAATTGTCTTTCAGAGGTAAGGTATTTATAGAACTTAGGTATAGCACTACCTTGGGAAAACCTTTTAGCTTAGAATCTTCTATCTGGAAGCAACTTGAGTTATGTAGCTGGTGGAAAGTGTTTTTCAGAGACCACCATTTGAAATGCGGAAGGCAAAAATCTGTTTATTATCTCAGCATGTGGATGAGTTGGATACATTCAGTTCTGGTAACCTGCTGAGTTGGAGAATTAATCAACTTCACATGAGTTCATCTAAGGAATGTGTATACTTGGTAGTTGTGCATGGCCCAAAGGGAAGCAAGGACAATTTTTGTTCCCAGTTCATGGTTTGGTTCTACAAATGTATATGTAGTGTCTTCTGTCCCTGGCATTTGGACATAGAGGGTGAGAGTTCTAAGTAAAAGAAGAGACTGGGAATTTACCATTCAGTAGGCTATGTGATCTGTATGCTTTTGTCTACACTGTAAAGCCAAATGGTATGAGTGCCAAGTAGGTGATGTACAGGCAGTGCACCATGGGAGCTCAGAAGATGAAGGTGTTTATTTTCATGGATGAAATTGGACAGGTTTTCCCTAAATTAAGATATTTAAGTTGGGGATGAGAAGTCTTTTGAAGGGGGAAGGGCATTTTGGGATGAGACAATCTGACATGTTCTTGAGCAATACCATTTCAAACAGTTATCCTAGATCTCTGCCCTGCGTGTGGAAGTGGGCTGGGGTGAGTCTGCAGAGGTGGGCCGGAGTCCTAGAAGCTCCCGCCGGGCTAACAGGTCTTGCACACCTCTTGGTAATGAGCAGCTGGGATTAGCATGGCAGCCCTTAACCGGACACAGGTTTGCGGTGCCAGGAGAGTTTCTTAGTCTTGGATCAAGAGAGGACACTGGAAAGAGGCCAGGAAGGGAACAAGGTGTGAAGGAACAGTGTGCGAAATTTACATAAGAATTAACCTAAACACCACAAACATATAGGGGAGATTAACATACGTTATATATGGCCTTGTATTTGAATAGTGCATAAATTTGGGTCAGTTCTATCTTATGTAGAAGAAACCAATCAGATGATGCTTCTTATATGAAAAGATCTATTCACAGTATTATTTCCGTAGAATAAAGAGAGCTACTATTAGACACAAGATTAAGTATTTTGCATACTTTACCTCATTTGTTCTTACAAATACCCTGCCTATTATTATCCCCATTTGTAATTAAGGAAACTGAAGATCAGACAGCACATAATTTGCCCATGATCGCACAGGTGTATAAGGTACTTCCATCTTAGTTTGCAGGTATGATGTGTGCGTATGGATCTGGCTTAGCTTTTTCTAGCTATAATACTTTTTGCATTGCAGTATATGACAGATGTAAAGAATATATGTCACATATGTACTAATCATGAAGCTAGTAAAAGCTTATCCACTGCCCCACATAAACACTAGGACAATGCCAGTAGCTGTTTGAGCTCCCCCACCCCACTGCCTGCTTCATTCCACAGAGGTAACTACCTCTGTTGTAAATTTTAGTACACGTGTTTTTAAACTGTGTTATCCTGGGTGAGGGCAAGTATATGTAGACAAACCAAATTAAAATAATTTGCATTTCATGCAAACATTTCAACATTGCGCTGAGCATTTATAGGTAGTTCGAGGTTTAAGAGTCTGAGAAGTAGGGCCCTGATACTCACACTAACAGCGCTCTGACCTTGAGTGCTTGATTGAACCCCAGGGTACAGGCCAATAGAGACAGTGAGACCTAAGAGAAGATAGGAAGTAACAGACAGGGCCCAATTCGAGATTTGAGGGATCCAGTGCCACCTGCCATCAGTTGGGTTTGTAATGTCAAGAAAATTACTTTGCCTCTCCAAGTTTTAATTTACCCTTCTGTAAATTGTATGCTTTCTTTGAGAAAGGCAAAGTAGTGTAGTGGGAAAAGGCACAGATTTTTAGCTTCAGAAACACCAAAATTAGAATTTTCATTGTGCTACTTAGTGTTTGTATAGCCTTAGGCAAGTATCTTAACTTCACTTCCAGCCTCAGTTTCCTGCTCTGTAAACTGGGGGGAGAATGTCCCTCAGAGAATTGTGATGAGAATCAGGAGAGACAGCATGTAAGAGTGGCTGGTACAATGCTGCACAAATGTGTTTCCGTTTCCTTCTTCTATAAGTTTCTTTTCAGTTCCAAAAAGAGATTCCAGTGGTCTTCTTATACGTAAACTTTCGAAGCACAACCAGCTCATAATTATGGAATTTCCTGTATTAACAGGCTAAGCATTTCATTCAAATCAGACTTGTCATCAGAAGACTATCCAAGGTCTGGATGAATCTTTTCAAATTAACAACAGCATCTGGGATTTAAGCGTGCGTGCGCACACACACACACACACACACACACACACACACACACCTCCTTTCACACACACAACAGTGAAGGGAAGAAGTGAAAAGTGTGATAAAAGTTCTTTAGCCACCCTTTCCCTCCCCCTTCTCTGAGTCAAAGCAATAGATTATAAAGCTGATGCTTTTTTTTATTGGTTGTATAGACCTGTGTTTGCACAAAGTATCACTACTGTTACCATATTTAAAGACTGAATAATTCCCCTTGCTGATTTGAATGCAGTAGTTACCTTTCTGTGACCTTCCAGTCTCTCCCTACCCATAAACTTCCTTGGCATTTACATAGTTCTTTGCTTTCTCCTCAGTACATTGTTATTGACATATAGTTTGAAATTGCCACTGTTTGGGAATAACTCCAGAATTCCATTAGTTCCAGATGTCCACTGTGTTTGTTTATATTTTATGATTGTTATGGTAACAAATCAAATACATATAACCTTTGGGAATCGAGGGGAGGGGATGGTGGGCTTTTTATTTTCAAGTTAAGTGTAGTGTATGGGACATATCACATTTAAAAATATCTCTACTGTTTAGAAAATAGAATGCAGAAACATGGTCTTCAGAGGTATTAGTGAGCTGATTTTTTTTTTAAAGGAATGCATTTTGCAAGTGAATCCTGGCAGTGAGTCTCGTGACGGCGATGTTGCACTTGGCCATGCCTGTGCTGATGAACTTTTTCAAATGCGTGTACATCAGAGAGCAGAGTATTCAGGCAGATTAGCAGAGTCTGCCCATGTCCCAACATTAGACACCTCATCCAGTTGCCAAAAAAGAAAATTAAGTTGATTTTTAGAATATGAGTTCACGAAGGAGTAATATCTGGAATTCTCTTTTGAATTTCGGTGTTTATTTATGCACTTGACCTGCTTTGCTCAATCTTTTTGCTCCAATCTTTAAAAAATAAATGCAGCATAACAAGTCCCCAAATGAAATATTTTACTCTTGGGTCATTCATTCTTCTTTGTCAAATGACTACCAAATCCACACACGTGGTGTCTCAGTTAGGGATGGGTTAAGATGAAGTCATAGAAAACCCAGCCACAGTGGCACAGACGAGTAGGGGTCAATTTTTCTTATGTCACAAATGAGTTTGGAGACATAAAAAGTGTGATTAAAGGTCAAGACTCCTTTTTCTCTCTGCTTCACCACCCTGAGTGTATAAACTTTTGTCCTCACGATCGCAAGTTGACTGGTGGACTTCCAGGCACCACTTCTGCCAAGAAAAGGGGAAGATGAAGGACAAGAGGGTGATCCAGGTGAGCATGTCCTATGATATCAGAACATGGAAGGGCTTCCTTGGTGTTCCACCCTGCAGATGTCCACTTGTAATCTACTGACCAGACCTGGGCGCCGGTCCACTCCTAGCTGGAAGGTAGCCAAAGACAAAGGGGTTCTGGAGGACAAAGGTCAATCAGTCTTTCAACTTGCTCAGAGCAGGGGCTTCATTAATCCAGGCTTGGACTTGATCTGCATGTCGACCTACACCTATGCTGTATTTTCCAAATCCCAAGTATTGTTCACAAGAGAGGGCAAGCAACGAAGTGGAGGTGATTTACAATGAACCAGTGAGCCCTGTGAACAGACCGAAAAGTACGTGTCGCTATATAGACTGTCGGTCAATGATATTTTTAAGAATTGCAGAATACACCAGTTATCTGTAGCTATGCTGTGTGTGGGAGGAAGGGAAAATAGGAAGAACTAGTGACCCTTGTAGGCACTTCACATACATGGTTTTGTTGACTACTCATGCAAACCCAGGAAGTGCAGGGAACTGACTCTAAGGGTAACAACAGTTCACTGTCACACTGATATTCAGAGTTTTAGGGTTCAAATCAATTGTGACAGATTCAGGGAATCACAAGTAGTTAATTATGGCTTGGGAAAAGTGAGTGAATAGTGCAGAAGATTATGGATTTAGATTAAATTAAAGATATGTGATTTTATCACATTCATTCATTCATTCATAACTACTTGTTTGTTTATTATGGGTCCACAAAGTATATCCTTAAGACTCACAGTTTGATGAAAGACAATTATAGAAATCAGTGATTACCATGGAGCTTAATTACTGCCACGGAGGAAGAGGGAAGACTTCTAGAGGAGGAATTTGCTGGGCCTGTGGATTGGAGACAGCCCTGTGAGTTGAGGAGCTATATGCAGCTGGCTCGGTGTTGCTACACAGGGACTGCACTCAGGGGAGTGGCAGGAGGCGAAACTGGGTTGCACAGTTCCACAACGTGCCTTAGGGTCTAACTTAAGTTCGCACCTGCAGGGTGAGAGGAAACGGGGCTCCACAATAGAGCAGCGACAGTAGGGTGGCAGAGGAGGAGGGGCAGAATAAGAAGCTGTTGGGGTGGTAAAGTTTTCAGGGTTTGCAGTGGTGATGGAGTGTGGGGTGTGAGGGCTTCTGTGACACCCACAACCAAGTTTGTGGACTTGACGGTCTGGGCTGTGCGTGATGATGCCCTTCACCAAAATGAGAAGTGTGGGGGGAAGCAAGTCTGGTAGGAAAACAAGCTCCCGTCAGACACATCTTTCTGTGCCCACACCACCCTTC